>ML412029.1:100410-119487 GCA_005239525.1 Nicotiana knightiana | reverse complement strand
GATACTTGTTCTTAATGGTAACCTTGTTCAACTGGCGGTAATCAATACACATCTGCATAGACCTATCCTTGTTCTTCACAAATAGAACTGGAGCACCCCACGATGATACACTCGGTCTGATGAACCCCTTAGCTAACAACTCCTCAAGCTACTCCTTCAACTCCTTTAACTCTTTTGGAGCCATACGGTACAGAGGAATAGATATAGACTGGGTGTCTAGAGCTAAATCAATGCATAAATCAATATCACGGTCCGGAGGCATGCCCGAAAGATCCGAAGGAAATACATCAGCAAACTCTCGAACAACTTGCAGTGAATCAATCGTCGGAGACTCGGCGGTGGTGTCCCACACATAAGAAAAATAGGCCAGACAACCCTTCTTGACCATATGTCGAGCCTTCAAGAATGAAATAACCCGGCTGGCTATACTAACTGAAGAACCTCTCCACTCCAGCCTAGGCGACTCAGGCATGGCTAAAGTAACTATCTTGGAATGGCATGATAAGGAGATAGATAATCCATGCCTAAAATAATCTCGAAATCAATCATGTCAAGCAATAATAGATTTGCTCGAGTCTCGAACCCACAAATAAAATCACATAGGAACGACAAATCCGGTCTACAACAACAGAATCGCCCACGGGAGTGGACACATAAATAGGTGAACTCAAGGACTCACGAGGGACATCCAGAAAATGATAAACTAAGACCAAAACATAGGAATAAGTGGATCCTGGATCAAATAACAACGATGGCTCTCTACCACACACTGAAATAATACCTGTGATCACGGCGTCTGAGGCCACTACATCTGATCTGGCCGGAATGGCATAGAATGTGGATGGAGTAGCGGAATACTGGGCTCCACCAGAGTGAACAGGAGCTGCCTGACCTCCCCCCGACTGGCCTCCACCTCTAGGACGACCCTTGCCGACCTATCCTCCACCTCTAGGTGGTCGGACTGCTGGTGCCGGACCCATTGACTGATAATCCTGCTGCACGGCTTTGTCCCAAAACTTGGGACACTGCCTCCTCATATGACCTGGATCTCCACACTCATAACAACTCCCAGGTACCATAGTCTGCTGCCCCGAAGAAGAGCCCTGAATGGCCGGAGGGCGATGAGATCCCTCTGGCGTAGCACTGAAGTAAAGGCCGGAGGATCTCGGATGACTGGGATAACCACTATACGAACTCTGAATGGCTGGAGGACGGTAGGAAAGTTATGGCATGGCACTAAAATGCGGCCTCGTTGGAACACCTCGGGGAGGTGGTGGAGGTGCTGAATATAAAGGCCTGCTGGGCTGACCACTGCTATACTGACCCCTGCCCCTAGCTGGGGCACCTCTGAATTCTCCAAAGAATCTTGCCCTCTTATCCTGCTATCCTTGCTCCCTGCTCCTTGACCAATACCCCTCGATCCTGCGAGAAATCTCTACCACGAGCTGATAAGGAGTACCCATCTCCACCTCTCGGACCATGGTTGCCCTAATACCTGGATGTAACCCCTCCAAAAATCTTCGCACTCTCTCAACATCGGTAGGAAATATCATCAAGGCTTGGGGAGACAACTCTGAAAATCTGGCCTCATAATCTGTCACTGACATCTGCCCCTGCTCTAGCCACTCAAACTGGAACCACAACTCTGCCCTATCAGAGGGTGGGATATATCTATCCAGAAACATCTCCGTGAACTGCTCCCAAGTGACAGGAGGAGAATCTGCTGGCCTTCTGAGAATATAGGGTTGCCACCACCTACGAGCTCTGCCCTCCAACTGGAAGGTAGTGAAATCTACTCCATGGGACTCTAGTATCCTCATGTTGTGCAGTCTGTCCCTGCACCTATCCACAAAATCCTGGGCGTCCTCGCCCCGCTCACCCCCAAAGACTGGAGGGTATAATCGGGTGCATCTATCCAATAACTTCTGTGGATTTCCGTCCGCAACTGGTCTAGGCTCAGGTGCTGCTACAATAGGCTGGACCCCACCCACGGGCAGTGTACCCGGGGTATGATGTAATGCTGCTGTTTGTCCTGCAGCCTGGGCAGTAGGGGTCTGGACTCCCCCTCCCGCCTGAGAAGTGGTAGGATCTGCCGGAAATAAACCAGCCTGGGACATAGTGTCCATAAATCTCATCATATGGCCCATGACTGCCTGGAAGCCTTGCGCCGTCATAAAGTCTACTGGTGCAGGATCTCCAGGAGACACCTCATCCTGCTCCTCTATCATAGGGTCCTCTGGTGGCGGGACCAAAATAGCTCTGGGACGCCCTCGTCCCCTACCACGGGCCAGTGACCTCCCCCGACCTCTGGCACGGCCTCGGACAGCGGGGGTAGCAGCCCTTCCCGGGTCTGGAACATCAGATGCACGCGTCCTCACCATCTGTAAGAGAATAGAAGAATGAATTTAGTATATCATCGACTGCACGATATAATAAGAACAAAGAGAGGTTTCCTAACGTCCTATAGCCTCCTGAAGATAAGTATAGACGTCTACGTACCGATCCACACGACTCTACTAGGTTTGCCCGTGACTCATGAGACTTACGTGAACCTAGTGCTCTGATACCATGTTGTCACGACCCAAAATCCAACACATGTCGTGATGGCACCCAACACCGGAGTCAGGAAAGCTAACAGTTGTTTACTAGTGAGATTATCCTTATTTGACATACCAACCCCACATATTCCTAAAATTTTAAGCTTAGATCATTTAAATAAAAGCGGAAACATTAACCAACTTACATAAATACAGCCACAATGATCAGGAACCAATATATACAGTCCCAAAATATAGAGTCTACTACGAGTGTGCCAGGAACTAGTGTCACAAGTCAACATGCAAACTAGTAGAATATACAAAAGATGATACAACTGTACTGCTGTCTGAAAGAAGTAGATAGAAATAAACAAAAGATAAATCCATAGTACTGCAGAGAATCGCCAAGGGAGGCATCTCACCGTGGAGTCAGGTCAGAATATACGTCAAGCTCCGGTCGGATAATCAGAAGCACCAGCCTCAGAACCTGTACAATTAAGTACAGAAGTGCAGCATGAGTACATAAATATATATGTACCTAGTGAGTATCCCGCCTAACCTCGAAGAGGTAGTGACGAGAGGTCGACATGACGCTCACTAAGGTCCAACAGTACAATTTAACAGAATATAATAGAAATGGTAGGTATGTAAAGACAGTGAAGCAACAAGTATATATGTAAGGTACTAAAATCCAGGAAGAATACTGGGAATGAATAAAATAATTAAGACTTCACTTTTCCCCAAATATCTGTCAGATCAATATCCATGAATTTAGTAACAAATAAATCACACGTATGCAGGATAAGGACAACCGGCCAGAGTCATAAGATGGTCATGCCCGTGCACTGCCAAGGATCGAACGGCCCGCACCAAAAATGCACTTCTCCACAAAGTACTCATATCTATGCACTGCCGAGGATCGAACGGCCCGTACCAAAAGTGCATCTCTCAAACATCATGCCTTGTGTTTTTACTTGATATGAACTATATGCTTAATAAATTAAATGTTACATGTGGCTTACTTCCCTGACGTCGTGTAAATTTGAGAAAACTTGTAATGAATTGTTCATCGAAAAGTAATTTAAAAAAAAAGGAATAATGTGTATGCATGTGATCGCTTTGCAATTTACATTTCGTGAGCGGAGTGTTATTTTCCCCCACTCTTATGGGAACGGGCCGTACGCCACGGCGGATTGAGAGATGCACTTTTGGTACGGGCCGTTCGATCCTTGACAGTGCATTGATGTGAGTACTTTGTGGAGAGGTGGACATATGGTTCGGGCCGTTCGACCCTTGGTAGTGCATGTACATGACTATCTTTTGACTCCGGCCAGTTGTCCTTACCCTGTATGCGCATGATTTATTTGTTACTAAATTCAGGGGTATTTATTTGATAGTTATTTGGGGGAAAATGAAGTGGTAATTGTTTTATTCATTCCCAGTATTTTCTTGGATTTCAGTACCTTATATATATAGTTGTTGCTTCACAGACTTTACATGCCTACCGTTTCTATTATATTCTGTTAAATTATATTGTTGGACATTAGTGAGTGTCATGTTGACCTCTCTTCACTACCTCTTCGAGGTTAGGCGGGATACTCACTGGGTACATATATTTATGTACTCATGCTACGCTTCTGTACTTAATTGTACAGGTTTTGAGGCTAGTGCATCTGGTTGTCGGACCGGAGCTTGACTTGATATTAGACGGACCTGACTTCACCGGTGAGCTGCTTTTCTCCTGGCAATCTCCGGCAGCACCATGGGGTTTTCTTTTGCTTATTTCCCGTCTATTTCCTTCAGACAGTGGGACTGTGTATTATATCTTTTGTATATTCTGTTAGTATGCCCGTAGGACTTGTGACACTAGTTCCTGGCACACACGTGATAGTTGTTATGGATTTCGGGTTTGTACATATATTGGCCACGCCTCTTAATGACTATTTTTGATTAAAGCTGGCTATTTATCCTTGTCGAATCATGTTTTAAGTTTTAAAAACTGAGTTTATTTTAAAGTGTTTAATCTAATAAGAAGGAACCTTTAGTAAATTGAGAGTTGGCTTGCCTGACCCCGCTGTTGGGCGCCATCACGACCTAAGTTAGTAATTTTGGTCGTGACAACATGGTACTAGAGCACTAGATTCACGTAAGTCTTATGAGTCACGGGCAAACCCAGTAGAGTCTTGCTGATCGGTACAGAGACGTCTGTACTTATCTTTAGGAGGCTATAGGGTGTTAGGAAACCTCTCTTTGTTCTTATTCTATCGTGCAGTCGATGATTTACTAAATTCATTCTTCTATTCTCTCACAGATGGTGAGGGCGCGTGCATCTTATGTTCCAAAATCGGGAAGGGCTGCTACCCGCGCTGTCCGAGGCCGCTGCAGAGGCCGGGGGAGGGCACCGACCCACAATAGGGAACGAGGGCGTCCTAGAGCTATTCTAGTTCCGCCACCAGAGGACCCTATTATAGAGGAGCAGGACGAGGTTCCTCCAGCAGATCCTGCACCAGTAGACTTCATGACGACGCTAGGCTTCCAGGCAGTCATGGGCCGTGTGATGAGATTTATGGACACTATGTCCCAGGTTGTTTTATTTCCAGTAGATCCTGCCACTTCTCAGTCGGGAGGGGGAGTCCAGACCCCTACTGCCCAGGCTGCAGGCCAGACAACAGTATTACATAATACCCCAGGTACACTGCCCGTGGATGAGGTCCAGCCTGTTACAGCAGCACCTGAGCCCATACCAGTTGCGGATGGCGATCTGCAGAAGTTATTGGATAGATGGAGCCGATTGCACCCTCCAGTCTTTGGGGGTGAGCGAGGCGAGGACGCCCAGGATTTTGTGAATAGGTGCACGGACAGACTGCATAACATGAGGATACTAGAGTCCTAGAGTGGATTTCACTACCTTTCAGTTGGAGGGCAGAGCTCGTAGGTGGTGGCAGTCCTATATTCTCAGCAGGCCAGCTGATTCTCCTCATGCCACATGGGAGCAGTTCACGCAGATGTTTCTAGATAGGTATATTTCAACTTCTGAGAGGGAAGATCTGCGGTATTAGTTTGAGCGGCTAGAGTAGGGGTAGATGTTAGTGACAAATTATGAGTCCAGATTTTCAGAGTTGTTTCGCCATGCACTCATGATACTAACTACTGATGCAGAGATTTGTGGCTGGGTTGCATTCAGGTATTAGGGTCACCATGGCCCGAGAGGTGGAGGTGGGTACTCCTTATCAGCTCGTGGTAGAGATTGCTTGCAGGATCGAGGGGTATCGGTCGAGGAGCAAGGAGCAGGGGCAGCATGGCAAGAGGGCTAGATTTTCTAGAGATTCCAGAGGTGCCCCAGCTAGGGGCATAGGTCAGTTTAGCAGCGGTCAGCCTAGCAGGACTTTATATTCAGCACCTCCACCACCTCCCCGAGGTGTTTCAGCGAGGCCTCATTTCAGCGCCATGCTAGAGCATTCCTACCATCCTCGAGCAATTTAGATTTCACCTAGTGGTTATCCTAGTCATCCGAGATCCTCTGACCCTTACTTCAGTGCTATGCCAGAGGGCTCTCATCTTCGTCCGGCCATTCAAGGATATTTTTCGGGGCAGCAGACTATGGTACCTGGGAGTGGTTACGAGTGTGGAAAGCCAGGTCATATGAGGATTCAGTGTCCCAGGGTTTGGGGCAAGGGCGTACAACAGGATTATCAGCCGATGGGTCTAACACCAGCAGTCCGGCCACCTAGAGGTGGAGGATAGGTCGGGAGGGGCCGTCCTAGAAATGGAGTCCAGTCAGGGGGAGGTGAGGTAGCTCCTGTTCACTCTGGTGGCGCTCAGTCTTCCGGTACTCCTGCCAGATTTTATGCCATTCTCGCCAGATCAGATGCAGTGGCCTAAGACGCCATGATAACAAGTATTATTATAGTATGTGGTAGGGAGGCATCGGTGTTATTTAATCCAGGATCCATTTATTCCTATGTTTTGGTCTTATTTGGCCATTTTCTGGATGTCCCTCGTGAGTCCTTGGGTTCTCCTATTTATGTGTCCACTCCCGTGGGGGATTCTGTGGTTGTAGACCAGATTTGTTGGTCCTGTGTGATTTCATTTTGTGGGTTCGAGACTCGAGCGTATCTCTTATTGCTTGACATGGTTGATTTCGAGATTATTTTAGGAATGGATTGGCTATCTCCTTATCATGCCGTGCAAGATTTCCATGCCAAGACAGTTACTTTAGCCATGCCCGAGTCGCCTAGGCTGGAGTAGAGGGGTTCCTCAGTTAGTGCAACCAGCCGGGTTATTTCATTCTCTAAGGCTCGACATATGGTCAAGAGGGGGTTGTCTGGCCTATTTTTATTATGTGCGGGACACCACCGTCGAGTCTCCGACGATTGATTCAGTGCCAGTGGTTCGAGAGTTTGCTGATGTATTTTCTTCGGACCTTCCGGGCATGCCTCCGAATCGTGATATTGATTTCTGTATTGATTTAGCTCCAGGCACCCAGCCTATTTGTATTCCTTCGTACCATATGGCTCCGAAGGAGAAACTTGAGGAGTTTTTAGCTAAGGGTTTCATCAGACCGAGTGTATCACCATGGGGTGCTCCAGTTCTATTCGTGAAGAAGAAGGATGGGTCCATGCGGATGTGTATTGATTACCGCTAGTTGAACAAAGTTACCAATAAGAAAAAGTATCCTTTGCCGCGCATCGATTATTTGTTTGACCATTTGCAGGGTGCTCGTGTGTTTTCTAAAATTGATTTGAGATCGAGGTATCATCAGTTGAGGATTCGGGCTTCAGATGTTCCGAAGATTGCTTTTCGTACGAGATATGGCCATTGTGAGATCCTGGTGATGTCCTTTGGATCGACTAATTCCCCATCAATATTCATGGACTTGATGAATAGGATGTTCAGGCCGTATATTGATTCCTTTGTCATTGTCTTCATTCATGACATTTTGATTTACTCACGTAGCCTGGGTGAGCACGAGCAGCATTTGAGAGTTGTACTCCATACGTTGCGAGAACAAAAGCTATATGCTAAGTTCTCAAAGTGTGAGTTCTGGTTCGATTCCGTGGCATTTTTGGGGCATGTGGTATCCGAAGAGGGTATCAAGGTTGATCCTCAGAAGATCGAGGCAGTTAAGAGTTGGACGCGTCCTACTTCAGCTACAGAGATCAGGAGCTTTTTGGGCATAGCAGGCTATTATCGCTGATTTGTGGATGAGTTCTCTTCTATTGCAGCTCCATTGACCAGATTGACTCAGAAGAATGCCCCGTTTCGATGGTCTGACGAGTGTGAGGCGAGCTTTCAGAAGCTCAAGGAAACATTGACCTCATCACCAGTTCTGGTATTGCCTTCCGGTTCGGGGATGTACACAGTGTATTTCGACGCTTCACGAGTTGGTTTGGGGTGTGTGTTGATGTAGGAAGGTAGAGTTATTGCTTATGCTTCACGCCAGCCGAAGGTTCATGAGAAGAATTACCCTGTGAACGATTTTGAGTTGGCGGTGATTGTTCATGCTCTTATGATTTGGAGGCACTACTTGTATGGAGTGTCCTGTGAGGTTTATACACACCACCGTAGCTTGCAGCACTTGTTCAAGTAGAAGGATCTTAATTTGAGGCAGCGTAGATGGCTTGAGTTGTTAAAGGATTATGCTATCACCATTCTTTATCATCCGGGCAAGGCAAATGTGGTAGCAGATGCTTTGAGCAGGAATGCAGAGAGTATGGGTAGCTTGGCTTATATTGCCGCAGAAGAGAGACCTCTAGCCTTGGACGTTCAGTCCTTGGCCAATCGCCTGGTAAGATTAGACCTTTCAGAGCCTCGTCGAGTTTTAGCAGATGTGATTGCTCTGTCTTAGTTATTGGGGGAGATTAAGGCCCAACAGTTCTATGATCCGTGCTTATCAGAGCTTCAAAAGACAATGGTTCAGGGTAGGGAAAATGAGGTTACTATTGGCGAGGATGGTGTTCTGAGACTTCAGGGCCACTTATGTGTTCCTAATGTTGATGGCCTGAGGGATAGGATTCTAGAGGAGGCACACAGTTCTCGGTATTCTGTTCATCCCGGTGCTACGAAGATGTATCGTGATTTGAAGCAACATTACTGGTGGAGGCGGATGAAGAAGGACATTGTGGAGTATGTGGCTAGGTATCTTAATTGCTAGCAGGTTAAGTATGAGCACAAGAGGCCAGGAGGCCTACTTCAGAAGATGCAACCATTCCTGAGAAGAAATGGGAGCACATCACTATGGACTTCGTGGTTGGGTTGCCTCGGACCTTGCGGAAGGTGGACGCGGTTTGGGTCATTGTGGATAGATTTACCAAATCGGCTCATTTCGTTCCACGAGCTACTACTTATACTTCTGAGAGGTTGGCCCAGATCTACATCCGGGAGATAGTCCGACTGCATGGTGTGCCGGTTTCCATTATATCTGATCGAGGTCCTCAGTTTACCTCGCACTTCTAGAGAGCATTGCATAGTGAGATGGGTACCCAGATAGACCTCAGCACAACATTTCATCCTCAGACTGATGGTCAGTCGGAGCGTACAATTCAGATATTGGAGGACATTCTCAGGGCATGTGTGATTGACTTCGGAGGTCAGTGGGACTAGTTCTTACCTTTGGCCGAGTTTGTTTACAATAATAGTTATCAGTCAAGCATCGAGATGGAACCATTTGAGGCTTTGTATGGTCGGTGATGTCGTTCCCCTATCGGGTGGTTTGAGCCTGGCGAGGCTAAGTTATATGGCACCGACCTGGTGAGGGATGCTTTGGAGAAAGTGAAGTTGATTCAGGAGAGGCTCTGCACAGCACAGTCTACACAGAAGAGTTACGCGGATCAGAGGGCGCGTGATGTATCATTTATGGAGGGAGACAAGGTTCTGGTGAAGGTCTCGCAGATGAAGGGTATTATGAGGGTTGGGAAGAAGGGAAAGCTGAGCCCAAGATTTATAGGTCCCTTCGAGGTGTTGAGGCGAGTTGGGAAGGTTGATTATGAGCTAGCCTTACCTCCCAGTTTATCAGGAGTTCATCCAGTTTTTCATGTATCCATGCTCCGGAGGTACCATGCCGACTTCTCTCACGCGGTTGATTTCATCAGATTCAGTTGGATGAGAGGTTGGGCTACGAGGAGGAGCCAGTTGCTATTATTGATAGACAGGATCGCCAGTTGAGGTCCAAGAGAGTTTCTGCCGTAAAGGGCCAGTGGAAGGGCCAACCAGTTGAGGAGGCGATCTGGGAGTCCGAGGAGGACATGCGCAGCAAATACCCACACTTATTTAGCACTTCAGGTATGCTTCTAGACCCGTTCGAGGACGAACGTTTGTTTAAGAGGTGGAGAATGTAACGATCTGACCGGTTGTTTTGCGTTATCGGACCCCGTTCCCCTAAATAAAACATCCCATGGCGGCTTATTATGATTTATGACTTGCTGGGACTGGTGGTCCGAGATTCGGAAGTGTTTAGAGTGCTATAGGAACACTTGGTTCCTTAAGGTTGGCCTTTAAGGCCAAGTTTGACCTCGGTCAATATTTTTTGTAAATGACCTCGGAATCGAATTTCGACGGTTCCAGTAGCTTTGTATGATGATTTCGGGCTTGGGCGTATGTTCAGAATGGGTTTTGGATGACCCGGGAGTGTTTCGGTGCCCAATAGCTGCTGGTGCACCTGCTCTAGTGTGATCCACAGGTGCGGTTGCCCAGTCGCAGGTGCGACCCCCAGGGGGCAGTCCATTTCTCGCAGGTGCTGACAAAGTTCCGCAGGAGCGGAACCGCAAGTGCGGTCCTCGAGCTGCAGGTAGTGTGTTTCTTAAATACGGGATTCTTCATTATTTCTTCATTTCATCCTCCATTAGAACACCTTGACAGCTTGGGAAAAGGGCTCAACGACCCAACCACTGAAAGGTAAGTATATTCTATCCAAGAGTTAGTTAATGCATGCATTCTCAGTGGAATTTAACTACCTAATTGGTGAAAATTTAAGAATTTGGGTAGTAACCTAGGGCCTTCGAGCATTTAAAAAATTACCCGTGAATTAGCTATGAAATCAAGTAAAAATCATGTATTAATGATCCTTAGGCTATGGGTGAGTGTTTCCTTCGAGAATTTTTGGAATCCGGGCATGCGGGCCCGGGGTTGGATTTTGGAATTTCTTCAAGAATGGTGAATTTGGCTAAGTAATAGGAGAATTCCATGCTTTGAACATAAATTGATATATTTGTATAACATTTGGCTAGTTTCGAGTCCGTGGGTGTCGAGTTCGGAGTTTCGGGCGCATCCTTGACCCGGTGAGTAGGTGCGATGCGAGGTGAGTTTCCTTTCTAACCTTGTAAGGGGGAACTGTCCCCCCTAGGTGATTTAAATGCTATATGTGATAATTGTGGGTGCTACGTACGTACAAAGTGATGAGATATGAAGTTGTTTTATAATGTTAACTTTTTCATATTTACTAGTTTCAACTCTACGTGTTTTATTTGGGATTAATTGCTTCATGTTCCACTCTTATTGCCTATTCGACTCTTGTCTGCCTGAACTGAAGTTGTTGCCTCTTCGATTGCCATGCTATATTTTCCTAACTGCTTATCTTTATTTGAAATTATTATTTTCTCTTAGATAATTGTTTATTCTTAATTGAGGCTCTGATTATCCTTTCCATTGCTTACCCTTAATCGCAATTTTTTGTGCCTCTTTATTGAGTGATAAATCCTAAATGAAGTTAGTTATCCTTATCATAGTTGCCTTATCCTTATTTGGAATTATCGACTCATGATATCTCCCTTGTTGTTGAATTTCACTTATGTGGAGGTCATTGCTACACAATATTTCTTCTTTTTTTGAGCTATTTTTAGGTGGTATCATTATTTTTAGTTGTCGCTTTCCTTGTGAGTTTGTTCCTTCCGTTTCTTTGAGTTCTGAAATTTCTTAGTTGATTTATTTTCCGTAATATTGTATTATTGTCATTGTTGCTATTGTACTTATTATTGTGATGCACGAGGTTTCTGTCGTGCGGTTGTTATTGTGATGCACGAGGTTTCTGCCGCGCGGATGTTATTGTGTTGCACGAGGTTTCTGCTGTGCTATTGTTACTATTGATATTTGCACATGCGGTGTGACAAGGAGGAAATTTACTTCATTATTGCGCACGTGACGAGACAAGGTGTGCTATGTCGGGGATTGATTCTGATGACTTATGATGGCCTGGGGGCATTGTTATTGTTGTTATTTGTGTAGTGGTGTGCCCACTCTGTGTGAGTTATACCGTGTTCATTTCATAATGATCATTTCTTATGTGTCATTCATTGGCTCTACCCTTACTTGTTGATTGGAAATGTGATAGAACACCGGCACAAGCATACACATAGTTAATCACCCCTAACGATTCAAGAAAAATGGATCCTGATGTTATTGATCATTTCTATACACCCTCGTCTATTTTCCTCTACGTGAGAAGGGTTATATTGGCACATGCATCATCCGTGTAGTTATTAGTTGTAATGAGGGCACAATATGCCAAGTGTTTAAGGTTCACAAATTGGGACCCCTGAATTGTGAATATTTTGAGGTTCGGTACCTCGTGGAGATTATTGGATAAAACATGGTGTGAAAGTGGTTATTCTCATATAGTTACTACCTGTCATTTCTTTAATTGTTTTCATCGAATTTAAAATGTGTTTAACTTTCTCTTCTATGTTATTTCTTGTGGTGTTCCGATGTTAATGGTAGTTTCCATTTCCTATTGTAAGTATTGTATCATTATTGCCATTTTGCGTAGTTTTGTTGTACTCCGTTAGTTCTCCACTTATACTTGCGCAAGTTATCTGGTACAGTAGATGTCTTGACTCTTCCTCGTCACTACTCCAGTGAGGTTACTCTTGATACTTGCTGGGTATCGCTTGGTGTACTCGTACTACACTTATCCATATTTTTGTGCAAATCCAGGTATTTCAGAGTGAGTCGATCGTTAGCTAGCCGTTTGGACTTTGATGGGGAGACTCAAGGTAAACCTGCTGCTGCGTTCATAAGCTTCAGATTCACCTTCGCATGTTGTCTTTACACTGTTTATTCTTGTTTCAAAACAATTGTATTTAGGGTTTTTTAGCATACTCAGTAGAGATTATCACTTGTACTACTGACTGTGGGATAGTAAAATTGTATAAAGATTTCTAATTCGAAATTGTCATATGTTAGTTTATATATTGGTGTTATTTCAGTTAATTTTAAGATTACAATAGTCCCTAAGATTGGGTGCCATCACGACACCCAACGGAGGGTAATTTGGGTTGTGACCATCTGATCCGAACTATGCTAGCATATTTCAACATACTTACAATTGCTGACAATTGGTACGAACAATATACAAATGGAATTGTGCACCTTATCAATGTTTCTTAATAGGTCAAAATATCCTCCAAGAGATATATATCTATCAAAACAGGGAACTTTTCAACCTATTCAATATATTGTTACTAATCTATTTTCATATTGTTGCACCAACATTTATTAGTTGACGGGTTTATACAATAATATTATCTATTATTTCACGAAGAAGATAAAAAGCTGACAAATCTTTTAAATGCAAACTTTATCCTGATTTTTTTGTTCAATTTCATCAAGTACTCAAATAATAAAATTGTAATTCAAGAAAAAATAGTAGAATTTGGATACACTTGAATATATGAATCTCCAGTGCATATATGTAACGACCCGACCAGTTGTTTTTAGCTCTAGCGCGTCGTTCATCTGATTGAAGTCACGAGCAACTTCGTTTCACGTATTATGAGCCGTGGATATGGTCGTAATTGAATTCCAGGAAGTTTAGAATTTATTTGGAAAGAAAATTCTCATTTCAGAAGCCTTAAGTTGGAGAAATCAACTAAGATTGTAATTTTGAGTGAATGACCTCCGAATCAAGATTTGAAGGTTCCAGCAGGTTCGTATGATGATTTCAGACTTGGGCATATGTCCGTCTCGGGGTTTGCATAACCTGGGAGCGCTTCGGCGTATATTATGGAAGTTAGCATTTTAGAAGGATTTCATAAATTTGGGTTTGGAGTGCATATCAGTGAGGTTGATGTCCGTTTGGGATTCCGAGTATGGGAATAGCTCCGTATGGTGATTGTATAATTGGGTGCGTGATCGGAAGTGAATTTGGATGTTCGTAGGTCATTTTGGGGTCATTTGGCTAAAGATAGAAATTTGAAGGTTTTTGAGAAATCCTACCGGAAGTGAGAATTTTGATATCATGGTCGGAGTGCGATTCCTGAAGTTGGAGTAGGTCCGTAATGTTGGATATGACTTGAGTGCAAAATTTGGGGTCAATCAGAGGTGATTTGACGGGTTCCGGCATCGAATGTGGAAGTTTAGAATTTCAAGTTCTTAAGGATTTGGATTGATGAGCGATTCATCATTTCAATGTTTTTATGTGATTTGAGGCTTCGAGCAAGTCCGTGTTATGTTTTGGGATAGGTTGGTATGATTGGACGGGGTCCCGGGGGCCTCGGGTGGATTCCGGGTGGTTAACGGATCAAAGTTGAAGTTGGAAAAGGGATTGAAGGTTGCTGTCATCTGGGGTAATCGCACCTGCGAGGCTTTGACCGCAGGTGCGGAGCCGCAGATGCGGCTAAGGGTGCCACATGTGCAAGATTTGGGGCTGGAGCTGAGGGGATCGCTGTTGCGGGAGTTTGGTCGCACCTGTAGAGTCGCAGGTGCGAAGAGTTGGTCGCAAGAGCGGGTTTTTGCTGGGTCGAGTCAGAGCCGCACCTGCGATGGAATATCCGCAGGTGCGGAGCCGCAGGA
This sequence comes from Nicotiana knightiana, assembly GCA_005239525.1. Lineage (NCBI taxonomy): Eukaryota > Viridiplantae > Streptophyta > Magnoliopsida > Solanales > Solanaceae > Nicotiana > Nicotiana knightiana. The sequence goes on along the minus strand of ML412029.1, from coordinate 105,166 downwards.
GCGGCTATTGGACCGCAGGTGTGAATGGAGGCCTGGGCGGAATGTTTAAAGACAGGGTTTTGTCATTTCTCACCCATTTTTCATATGCTGTGGACGATTTTGGGGAGCTTTTCAAGGGAAATTTCATCAGGGATCAGAGGTAAGTTGTTTCTACTCGTTTCTAAGGTTAAATACAAGATTTATGCATAAATTTGATATGGGAATTGTGGGAAAAATTGGGATTTTTTGAAGAAAAACCGAGGAAATGTAAATTTAGGATTTATCCACGAATTTGAGTATGGAATGTGGAGTAAATTGAATTATTGAACTAGTAGAGCTATGGGTAGCATGTATCTTCAAGAATTTCGGATTTTCGGGCACGTGGGCCCGAGGGCATTTTGGTCATTTCTCCGAGTGGGGTTGGGAAAGTATATAATCTGAATTGTTGTGTGTATTAGGATGAATTTTCATTGCTTTGCCGTTATGTGGTAGTTTCGGAACGTTATGCGTCCGTTGGAGTCATCGGAAGGGCTTGGAAGCCGGTGTTGGAATTGCGGAGCGAGGTAAGTCTCCTTTCTAACTTTGTGAGGGGGAATCGTCCCCCTAGGTGAATTAATTTAATACATGCTATTATTGTCGGGGGATACATACGCACGAGGTGACGGGAGTCCGTGCGTAGCTACTATTATGTCATGTCCGGGTAGTCTAGGACCCACTAGCATGCGTTACGTGTTATACCTGTAATCCTGCCTGTAATATTAAACTGCTCATATAATCGAAGAGGTAATTGAATATCTAAAAGAAAACTAGAGTTCATCTTGATAATATTCTAAAAAGATAATTTATCTCCCTATGGATATTTGTGTACCTGGACTATGTTATCATGGAATATCATTAAACTTGACAAATGAGTTTCAAAAACAAATGATTTCAAAACCTATGTTTCATGTTTCTTTAAATAAGGATTTTACCACTTCCCTGAGAAACTATTTTCTTAATAAAATATGGATTTAATGTGTGGAAATGTGTCAGCACTCGAATCGTAGGTATGATTCGAGATCGAGAGAAGATTTATAGTAATTTGGTATAAATATGTCAGCACCCGAGTCGTAGGTATGATTCGCGAGCGGGGGAAGATTTATAATATTCAGTTTAAGTGTGTCAGCACTCGAATCGTAGGTATAATTTGCGATCGAGAGAAGCTTGACAGTAATTTGGTATAAATGTGTTAGCACCCGAGTCACAGGTATGATTCGCGAGCGGGGAAAGATTTATGACTATTCAGTGATTAGATATTCCTTCGTCTCTGGCCGGTTGTCTTATCCCTTTGTGCGCATGACTATTTGGTTCAGTTTTATTGATATTGGCCTGACATGTATTTGGGAAAAAAGAAAGTGTACTTTGTTCTTTATTTTCGGTAGTTACCTGGATTTCTGTAGTTGATACGTATTCGCTGCTTACAGTCTTACATGTCTACTGTATTTCACCATATTCTGTCATAAATTATATTTTTGGACCCTATTGAGTGTCTAATGCGACCTCTCGTCACTACCTCTCTGAGGTTAGGCAGGCGACTTACTGAGTACACGTTATTTTTGTACTCATGCTGCACTTGCTGTGCATTTTTATTGCACAGGTACTTTCATGGCAATCGGAGGATTCAGAGACTTAGGCGAGCTACATCATCCGGAGGTGATCCGCAGCTGACGGAGTCTCCCTCGCACTGTGTTTGCTTTTAGTTTATATTCCCATGTCCAATTTTTATTCCGGACATGCTTTGTGATGGTTGTATAAATTCTTAGAAATTGCTCATGTACTTGTTACAAAATGTTCTGGAGTAGGTTGGGATGTGTTGGGTTACATTTTTTTATGGTATAGTATTCAAACCATTGTTTTTAACTAATAGGTTTTTATTTAGATGCTATGTAATAAAGTGAAAGGAAATGTTTTTCATCAATGTCAAAAAAATGGAAAGTTATTTCAACTAATTAAGGGGTTGGCTTGCCTGAAAGTGGTGTCCGGCGCCATCACGACTCGTGACAACTTGGTATCAGAGCGATAGGTTCCCGTAGGTCTCACGAGTCATGAGAAAGTCTAGTAGAGTCTTGCGGATAGGTAGAGAGACGTCTGTACTTATCTTCGAGAGGCTACAGGGCTGTTAGGAGTACTTCTCTTCTTGATTCTTTATCATGCGAGTTGATTCCTTTGTGGCTTATGCCTATGTTCAATCCTACTCAATCTTACACGTCGCGAAGCGCTTGCTATGGATCAGGAATCAGAGGAATGGAAATGGTACTACGAATGTAATCCGAGATGCTTCCATGTGTAATTGGTCGTGGCTGTTGTTATGGCCCTGCAAAAGGGTAATATGTGTTTCAGCTCTGTAGTGGTGTTTTTGGGAGCCTTAAGCCTGTGCTCGGGTAGTGATGATGTTTGCAATTGGTTGTCGCGCGGTGTCGTTATGATGATAGAATGCTTGCCCGTATGTTGAGGGTGATGAATGGTTTGAAGGGAGGTCTTCTCAGAGTTTGATTTCGAGATTTCAGTGCCTTTGTGTTGGCAGAGGAAGGGCATTTGGGTTATGAATGGTCCGGTTGGGTTTTATAAGGTAGTAAGACTTGACGTCTTCAAGTGAGGTGGGATATGCACCTGTGAAGTGTAGTCGTCGTCATTGATAAGATGAAATGTGTTAGGTTCGGCGGTGCTATGGTTTCTTCGGTTGCGTGGGGTCAGAGTATCGAGAAGAAGTGTTGAAGAATGCAGTTGGCAGGGATCATGAGGTGCGGTGGTTCAGTACCGGATAAGTGTTGTTAATGAAGGCAACTAGATAAAGATGATCTTCAGAGAGCGTGAAGTCGTGGTGATCTGGTGGTCTAAGAGCTACAGAGAACGGTCCTAAAGTAAGGCCAGGCGGTTGTTCCATATCTAAGAGGCTAGGTGTAAGAAGCAGAAGTGGAGCAGTTGCAAAGTGGGGGAGTCCCATCATTTGCAGTTGGGTCGTAGGGTTGTCTTCGCATAGGGTCGCAGATTTTCAGCGTGTTGGCAAGTTATTTCAGCTAAGGGAAAGGAGTAAAATGGTGATTGTGCGTGGGGTTTGATGAATATGTGCAAGAGTTGGCGCTGTCGGGACAGGGTTAGGCTTTGGAAGATTCAGGATTTAGGCTTAAGGCATGGGTGAGTTGTAAGGATAGTGACTCAGTCACATGTTTCATTGAAAAAGGTGTTCCCGTGCTAGGAGAGCCTTGGAGTTGATTGTATTTGGGGTCAGTTGGAGTGGGTGACTCTCAATAGCGGTCCTAGTGAGTTCAAAAGTTAAGAATATGACGATTAAGGATTTTAGGCAGCAATATGATCGAGAATCGAGCTTTTGCAGAGTAATCTTTGAGAAAAATAAGGATGGTTGGAATGTTCTATGATATGTTTCAGCATGCAAGATAATATTGGAGGAGTGAGAGAAATAGACTCCGGGTTGAAAAATATATTATCGGAAGGGTATGAGACGGGTTGCGGGATTTGGGCAGCATAGTCTCATAAATCAAGGTCACTCGGGATGAGTGGGGGTTGAGTTTGCTATGGGTTGAAGGAAGTTTTTATTATTCCTGAGGCAATTGAAGATGAATTAAAAGAAGATAGATTGATTAGCCATGGTTGAAATGTCACATTTGCGGCAGTGATTGGTTCGCTGGTGTGATTTAGTTATGCATGTAGTTTGTGCCGGTGTGTGCGGGGTTTGTCGGCCGTCGTAACGGATCTCATGTGGGAGCATTTGAGTGCTATGGCCTGTCAAGTGTAGGCGAATCTCGGAAGGGTTATGGTGGTATAGACTACTACTTAAGGATTTGCATGATTGCGTGATAATGGGAATTCACTCGTGTGTTGAGATAGTACTCTTGAACTGAGTCAAGTAAAAAGTCTCTATATGATGAAGTGTTCACTCTATTGGTGGTTCGGAAGTTATGATGGAATTCTTGCGCTACCTCATGTCGGTATGTTAGGTTCGGGAAGCAGTATGTAACTCGGAGTAAGAATCGAGATTGAGGTCCGATGTTTATAAGGATGTCATGAGCTCGGAAGAACAAGACAAAGTGATTTGGAAGTTCGGAGTAAGCTGGTGTTATCTTCAGTGTCACCTGAGATTGATATTCGGTGAAAGAGGCTTGTACCCTGGTCATGGGTTCTTGATGTGTTTTGTGGCCTTAGTGTGGCCGGTGTTATGGATGGGCAGACTTGTTGCCTTGGGTGGAAGGTCGTGGAAGCATGACCGCGAAAAGATTGTATAAAGTGTGACATGTAGTCACTTGATGGATTTCAGATTTGGACTGAGTTTAAGGAAGTGCGATGTTGCTTAATTGAGACTTTATGCCTGGAAGGTGTTCAGTTCATTGGGTTGTGGATTATGGGGTGTTAGTCCCGGTGATGATGGTTGTTCTCGTGTATTATGAGAGAAAGTGGGTTAATATGGACCCAGGCGAAAGCTATTAGCTTAGTTGGGCGAGCAAGGTGGCTCGATTTTTGTGGATGGATTTAAATATGATTATGGACTACGTATGAGCCATCCGTTTTCCTTTCAGTGCAGCGCTTTTCATGGAAAAGTATTAGGACAGTGAGTGTTGTTCCGTCTTCGTCAAATTCATGTGTTATTGTGATTTTGCCGTGCGAGTTGTGAAACAGCTTGATAATTTCCTATATGTTGAGGTCCCGCGTAGTAGGGATGGAGCAGGATAGCTCTTGGGATCCAGAGTATATATATATATATATATATATATACTCTGGATCC
>ML412029.1:0-99908 GCA_005239525.1 Nicotiana knightiana | reverse complement strand
TATATATATCGCAACTCAGTTGTGCTTGAGTTTTGTTGCATACGGCTCTATCAGTCTCCCCAGGATGGTATTATGCACTTAGCGTGCTTGTGATCGATATTCAGTAATTTGTAAAAGTGAGCGATTCAACTCCGTTTATATTTCCTTATGTGAGTTTTATGATGGAATCGGGTGGCACGCCGCCACGGGTATGTTATTTGGATCGGGTTGCACGCCGCAACAGTGTGATGATGAGAAGGGTTAATATGTATTTATTTTCTTGTGTTTTATTTCCTATTTTCTGGTAAGAATTCATATTAGTTGCATAACCTGAATAGTTCCGTCCTGAGTCGTTTCTTATTATCATGTTCGAGTTATGGCCTATTGGCGCGATGTGGTATCATGTGAGGCTGTTGGTCATGTTGGGGTGGTTTGTTGTCTGAGCAATTCGTACTAGGTGAGACGAGATTATCGGATCAGGGATCAGTGCGATGAGGTTATGTAAAGTGTATATTAAAGAGCAAATACCATTATTCAGGTTCATAATGAAATGATGATTCTAGTCAAGATGAGGTATTAAAGGATTTGTTAACTTTGCAGCTCAGTATGAATTTCTTCACATTTCCTCCGTTGTGGTGGTATCGTTAGCATTATAGCAGGGTGTATGTATATTTGTTATGAGGTGCATTGGGATCATCAGATTCGTGGACCTTGGCTATTAAGGTTCAGGGAGCGTCATTGTGGTTAGATGATGAGTTATGCGGTTCATGGTGCCGATTCAGCAAGGGTATGCAGTTATGATCTGGTATATCGTGTGCTATTTGATGCATGGCTTATATATTGGAACTAGGCCTGGCTAGAGAAAATTTCAGGTGTTTGAATGAATTCTGAGCTTATTGTATGAATAAAGAAGAAATCTCCAGATTTGATCAAGCTATTGTGCTCGACTAGGGTGTGGTAGCATGGGCAGGTGCTCAAAATGTTAAACGGTGAATTCAAATAACTCCAGAGCAGTTCTTGGCACGTTCGAGGACGAACGTCGGTTTAAGTGGGGGAGAATGTAACGACCCGACCATTCGTTTTGAGCTCTAGCACGTCGTTCAGTGGTTTGAAGTCGTGAGCAGCTTCGTTTCAGATATTATGACCCGTGGGCGTGGTCGGAATTGAATTCCAGGAAGTTTAGAATTGATTTGGAAAGAAAATTCTCATTTCAGAGGCCTTAAGTTGGAGAAATCAACTAAGATTGGAATTTTGAGTAAACGACCTCCGAATCAAGATTTGAATGTTCCAGCAGGTTTGTATGATGATTTCACACTTGGGCATTTGTCCAGCTCGGGGTTTGGATAACCCGGGAGCGCTTCGGCGTATATTGTGGAAGTTAGCATTTTAGAAGGATTTCATGAATTTGGGCTTGGAGTGCATATCCATGAGGTTGATGTCCATTTGGGATTCCGAGTCTGGGAATAGCTCCGTATGGTGATTCTGGAATTGGGAGCGCGATCGGAAGTGAATTTGGATGTCCGTAGGTCATTTTGGGGTCATTTGGCTAAAGATAGAAATTTGAAGGTTTTTGAGAAATCCGACCGGAAGTGGGGATTTTGATATCGTGGTCGGAGTGCGATTCCGGAAGTTGGAGCAGGTCTGTAATGTTGGATATGACTTGTGCGCAAAATTTGGGGTCAATCGGAGGTGATTTGACGGGTTTCGACATCGAATGTGGAAGTTTGGAATTTCAAGTTCTTAAGGATTTGGATTGATGAGCGATTCGTCGTTTCAATGTTGTTTGATGTGATTTGAGGCTTCGAGCAAGTCCGTGTTATGTTTTGGGATAGGTTGGTATGATTGGACGGGGTCCCAGGGGCCTCAGGTGGATTCCGGGTGGTTAACGGATCAAAGTTGAAGTTGGAAAAGGGACTGAAGGTTGTTGTCATCTGGTGTAATCGCACCTGCGAGGCTTTGACCGCAGGTGCGGAGCCGCAGGTGTGGCTAAGGGTGCCGTAGGTGCGAGATTTGGGGTTAGAGCTAAGGGGACCGCAGGTGCGGGGGTTTGGTTGCACCTGCAGAGTCGCATGTGCGAAGAGTGGGTCGCAGGAGCGGGTTTTTGCTGGGTCGAGTCAGAGCCGCACCTGCGATGGAATTTCCGCAGGTGCGGATCCGCAGGAGCGGCTATTGGACCGCATGTGCGAAAGGAGGCCTGGGCAGAATCTTTAAAGATGGGTTTTTGTCATTTCTCACCCATTTTTCATATGCTGTGGACGATTTTGGAGAGATTTTCAAGGGAGATTTCATGAGGGATCAGAGGTAAGTTGTTTCTACTCGTTTCTAAGGTTAAATACAAGATTTATGCATAAATTTGATATAGGAATTGTGGGAAAAATTGGCGGTTTTTTTGAGAAAAACATAGGAAATGTAAAATTGGGATTTAGCCACGAATTTGAGTATGGAATGTAGAGTAAATTGCATGATTGAACTAGTAGAGCTATGGGTAGCACGTATCTTCGAAAATTTTGGATTTCCGAGCACGTGGGCCCGAGGACATTTTGGTCATTTCCCCGAGCGGGGTTGGGAAAGTATATAATCTTAATTGTTGTGAGTATTAGGATGAATTTTCATTGCTTTGCCGTTATGTGGTAGTTTCGAAGCGTTATGCGTCCGCTGGAGTCATCGAAAGGGCTTGGAAGCCGGTGTTGGACTTTCGGAGCGAGGTATGTCTATTTTCTAACTTTGTGAGGGGGAATCGTCCCCCTAGGTGAATTAATTCAATACATGCTATTATATTCGGGGGCTACATACACACGAGGTGACGGGAGTCCGTGCATAGCTACTATTATGTCATTTTCGGGTAGTCTAGGACCCACTAGCATGCCTTACGTGTTATACCTATAATCCTACCTGTAATATTAAACTGCTAATATAATCGAAGACGTAATTGAATATCTAAAAGAAAACTAGAGTTTATCTTGTTAATCTTCTAAAACGAGAATTTACCTCCCTATGGATATTTGTGTACCTGGACTATGTTGTATCGTGGAATATCATTAAACTTGAAAAATGAGTTTCAAAAACAAATGATTTCAAAACCTAAGTTTCGTGTTTCTTTTAATAAGGATTCTACCACTTCCTTGATAAAACTATTTTCTTAATAAAATGTGGATTTAATGTGTGGAAATGTGTCAGCACTCGAATCGTAAGTATGATTCGCGATCGAAAGAAGCTTTCTAGTAATTTGGTATAAATGTGTTAGCACCCGAATCGCAAGTATGATTCGCGAGCGGGGGAAGCTTTATAATATTCAGTATAAGTGTGTCAGCACTCGAATCGCAGGTATGATTCGCGATCGAGGGAAGATTTATAGTAATTTGGTATAAATGTGTTAGCACTCGAGTCGCAGGTATGATTCGCGAGGCGGAGAAAGATTTATGACTATTCAGTGATTAGATATTCCTTCGACTCTGGCCGGTTGTCTTATCCCTGTGTGCGCATGACTATTTGGTACGGTTTTATTGGTATTGGCCTGACATGTATTTTGGAAAAAGGAAAGTGTACTTTGTTGTTTATTTTCGGTAGTTTCCTGGATTTCTGTACTTGATACGTATTCGCTGCTCACTGTCTTACATGTCTACTGCATTTCACCATATTCTGTCATAAATTATATTGTTGGACCCTAGTGAGTGTCTAATGCAACCTCTCGTCACTACCTCTCTGAGGTTAGGCGGGCGACTTACTGAGTACACGTTGTTTTTGTACTCATGCTGCACTTGCTGTGCATTTTTATTGCACATGTACTTTCATGGCGATCGGAGGATTCAGAGAGTTAGGCGAGCTGCATCATCCGGAGGCGATCCGCAGCTGATGGAGTCTCCCTCGCACTGTGTTTACTTTCAGTTTATATTCCCATGTCCAATTTGTATTTCGGACAGGCTTTGTGATGGTTGTATAAATTCTTAAAAATTGCTCATGTACTTGTGACACCAGGTTCTGGAGTAGGTTGGGATGTATTGGGTTACATTTTTTTATGGTGTATATTCAAACCCTTGTTTTTAACTAATAGGTTTTTATTTGGTTGCTATGTAATAAAGTGAAAGGAAATGTTTTTCATCAATGTCTAAAAAACGGAAAGTTATTTCAACTAATTAAGGGGTTGGCTTGCCTGGCAATGATGTCCGGCGCTATCACGACTCGTAGATTTTGGGTCGTGACAATATACATATTCATAATATAATATTATTTACATGCTTCTTTGTATGTATCATATATTTCACGAAATAATTTTTTAATAAAAATATTATATTTAGTAGTTGACACACACACACACACACACTATATTAAAAACACGAAATCCCTTAGCGAAATGTCGTTCTCCTTTTTTTCCCTTTTGAATAGAGTTCACATTGGACAAAATAATCATTTAATTATTGTCCTAAGTTTAGGAATAGTCATTTAATTTGTTTTCTAATATTTAGGAATAGTTTTCTAATTGTTATTCTAAAATTTAGGACTTTAAATCAACTCAAATTCTCTTATTAAAATTTTCCTTATTTGAATTAGAATTATCTTTCTTAAGTATATTTGAAATGCTTTTGTGTATAGACTACGTACAACATTAGAATTAAATTTTAAGACAAGCATCGACTAAAATTTTATAATGCTATTTATCCATGTGCACAAAGAATAATTTGAGGTTGCTTATGTAACAACCCGACCGGTCATGTAACGACCCGACCGGTCCTGTATTGACCCAACATGTCGTTTTTGTTTTTAAAACCCCATTCCCCTAAATAAGGCTTCCCGTATGTGCTTTTCCTGTTTTATGACTTGCGGGGATGGTTAGTTTTGGATTTGGAAGGGTTCAGGCTGATATCAGAACATTTGGTTCCTTAAGTTGGCCTTAAAAGGCTAAGCTTGACTTTGGTCAACCTTTTGAGTAAACGACCTCGGAATCGGGATTTGATGGTTCCAATAGGTTCGTATGATGATTTTGGACTTGGGTGTATGTTCGGATAGGGTTTTGGATTACCCAGGACCGCTTCGACCCTTAATGAGTTATTGGATGACCCAGGGCGAGGATCTCAGTCATGTGCGGAGGTTCTTCCCCATGCTTTGGGGCAAGGCAGTGCAGCAAGGTCAGTAGCCTATGATTACAACACCAGTTGTCCCACCAGCCACCTGGTCGCCCATAGGTGGAGGGAAGGTGGGTAAGGATCGTCCTAGAGGTGGAGGCCAGTCAGGTGGCTCTCCAGCTAGGTTCTATGCTTTTCCGGTCAGATTAGATGCAGTGGCCTCAGATGCCGTGATCACATGTATTATTTTTGTCTGCAGTAGGGATGCTTTTGATCCAAGGTTTACATATTCATATGTCTCATCTCTATTTGCTCATTTCCTAGGTGGTTCCCGTGAGTCTCTGGGTGATCCTATTTATGTGTCCACTACGGTGGGTGATTTAATTTTTGTGGATCGGATCTATCGATCATGTATTGTTACATTCTGTTGTTGTGAGACTAGAGAGAATCTTCTACTACTTGATATGGCCGGCTTTAAGGTCATCCTGGGCATGGACTGGTTATCTCCATATCATGCCATCCTTGATTTCCATGCCAACACTGTTACCTTGGCGATGCCAGAGCTTCATAAATTGGAGTGGAAGGGTTCATGTGTCATCACACCTAGTCGGATCATCTTTTTTACGAAGGATCCACACATGGTTGAGAAGAGTTATTTGGATTATCTAGCCTATGTTCAGGATACTACCGCAGAGATTCCGACGATTGATTCAGTACCCGTAGTCTGGGAGTTATCCGATGTGTTTCCCTATGATCTTCCGGGCATGCCATTAGATCGTGATATAGATTTCTACATTGGTTTGGCTCCAGGTACCCAGCCTATATCTATCCCACTGTATCGTATGGCTCTGAAAGAGTTGAAGGAGTTGAAGGAACAACTTGAGGAGTTGCTACCAAAGGGGTTCGTTAGGCCGAGCGTATCACCTTGAGGTGCACCCGTTTTATTTGTGAAGAAGAAAGATGGGACAATAGATATGTGCGTTGATTACCGCGAGTTGAACAAAGTTACCATTAAGAAAAAGTACCCGTTGTTGCATATTGATGATTTTTTTTACCAGTTGCAGGGTGCTAGGGTGTTCTCTAAGATAGACTTGCGATCGGGGTACCATCAATTGAAGATTCGGGACTCGAATGTTCCTAAGACTGCTTTCTGGACTAGATATGGGCCATTATGAGTTTCTGGTGATGCCCTTCGGCTTGAGTCATGCCTCAGCGACGTTTATGGATTTGATGAACAAAGTGTTCATGCCATATATTGATTCGTTCGTCATTGTCTTCGTTGATGATATTTTGATCTACTCGCGCAACATGGAGGAGCACGAGCAGTATTTAACAGTGGTGCTTCAGACCACGTGAAAAACTATATGCTAAGTTCTCCAAGTGTGAGTCTTGGCTAGATTCTATAGCATTTTTTGGGGCATATTGTATCAGGCGAGGGTATTAAGGTGGATCCCATGAAGATTGAGGCAGTTGAGAGTTGGCCTTGTCCTACTACGACGACTGAGATTAGAAGATTCTTAGGGTTAGCAGGTTATTATCGCTGATTTGTGGAGGGCTTCTCATCCTTTGCAGCACCTTTGACTAGATTGACCCAGAAGGGTGCTCCGTTCCGTTGGTCCAATGATTGTGAGGCAAGTTTCCATAAGCTCAAGACACCTTTGACTACTGCACCAGTTTTAGTATTGCATTCCAGTTCGGGGATGTATACCGTGTATTGCGATGCTTCACACGTTGGTTTGGGTTGTGTATTGATGCAGGAGGGGCGAGTTATTGCATATTCTTCACGTCAGCTGAAGCCCCATGAGAATAATTATCATGTACACAATTTGGAGTTGGCCGCTATCGTTGGTGCTCTTAAGATCTAGAGGAATTATATTTATGGGGTGTCCTGTGAGGTTTACATTGATCATCACAGCTTGCAGTATTTGTTCAAGCAAAGGGATATCAATTTGAGGCAGCGCCCGATGGCTTGAGATACTAAAGGACTATGCTATTACTATTCTTTATCACCCGGGCAAGGCAAATGTAGTTGTGGATGCCTTGAGAAGAAAGGCAGAGATTATGGGTAGCTTGGTATTAATTTTAGTAAAGGAGAGGCCACTAGATTTGGAAATTCAGTTCTCGGCTAAAAGACTTGTGAGGTTGGATATTTTAGAGCCCAGTCGAGTTCTTGCATGCGTCGTTTCCAGTCTTCACTGTTGGAGCAGATCAAGGCTCGACAGTTTTATGATCCACACATTGGTTCTTACAGAGACGGTACTATAGGGTGACTCCAAGGAGGTTACTATCAGTGAGGATGGTGTGCTCCCATTCTAGAGCCGTCTATGTGTTTCTATTGTCGATGGCTTGAGGGAGAGGATTCTAGAGGAAGCACATAGTTCACGGTATTCTATTCATCTAGGTGTTATGAAGATGTATCGCGACCTGAGGCAGCAATATTAATGGCGATCGATGAAGAATGACATAGTTTAGTATGTTGCGAGGTGTTTAAATTGCCACCAGGCTAAGTATGAGCACTAGAGGCCAGGTGGAATACTCCAGCAAATGACTAAAACTTAGTGGAAATGGGAGCGCATTGCTATGGACTTCGTAGTTAAGTTCATGTAGACCTTGAGGAAGTTTGATACAGTTTGGGTCATTGTCGACAGGTTGGCCAAGTCGGCCCACTACATACCAGTGGTGACCATATATACTTCAGAGAGGTTGGCACATATTTATATTTATGAGATAGTTTGGTTGGATAGTGTGCCTATTTCCATCATATCAAATAGAAGCCCTTAGTTCAATTCGCATTTCTGGAGGGCAGTACCGAGTGAGTTGGGGACCGTGTAGAGCTCAGCACAACCTTTCATCTACAGACCAACGGGAAATTGGAGCGGACAGTTCAGATCATGGATTACATGCTCAGAGCATATGTGATTGACTCTGGAGGGTAGTGGGGTCAATTATTGCCTTTGGCCAAGTTTTCTTACAACAAAAGTTATCAGCCTTGCATCGAGATGGCTCCATTTGAGGCTTTATATGGTCGGCGATGTCGTTCTTCCATCAGATGGTTTGAGCCTGACAAGGCTAAGTTATATGGTACTGATTTGGTGAAGGATGCCCTGGAAAAGGTAAAGTTTATTCAAGAGAGACTTTGCATAACACAGTCTAGACAGAATATTTATGCGGATAGTGGGCGAGAAGGTTCTCTTCAAAGTCTTGCCGATGAAGGGGACCATGAGGTTTGGGAAGAAGGCAAGTGAAGCCCAAGGTATATAGGCCCATTTTAGGTTTTGAGACGAGTTGGGGAGGTTTCTTTTGAGCCTACATTACCTCCAGTCTATCAGGAGTTCATCTAGTTTTCCACGTGTCTATGCTCCGGAGGTATCATGCCGATAGGTCACATGTGTTAGACTACAGCACGATTTAGTTAGATGAGCACCTGGGATACGAGGAGGAGCCAATTGGAATTGTTGATAGGCAGGTTTGCCAGTTGAGGTCCAACATGATTTCTGAGGTAAAGGTTTAGTGGAGGGTCCCATGATTTGAGGAGGCGACTTGGGAGTCCGAGGAGGACGAACATTTGTTTAAGAGGTGGAGAATGTAACGACCCGACCAGTCATTTTGCATTTTAGAATTCTTGTTCCCCTAAATAAGGCTTCCTGTATGTGCTTTTACTATTTTATGACTTGCGGGGATGGTTAGTTCGGGATTTGGAAGGGTTTGGGTTGATTCGGAACAACTGGTTCTTTAAATTGTCCTTAAAAGGCTAGGTTTGACTTCGTTCAACGTTTTGAGGAAACGACCCCGGAATGGGTATTTGACGGTTCCAATAGGTTCGTATGATAATTTTGGACTTGGGCGTTTGTTCGGACCGAGTTTTGGATGACCCGGGAGCGTTTCGGCGCCTAGTAGTGAAACTTGGCTCTTTGAAGGTTTTACAGTTTTTTAATTTTGTTTGGAGTAGGTTTTGGTGTTATCTAGGTACAATTGGGATTCCAATACCTCGAATAGTTCCGTATTTTGATTTAAGTCTTGCAAGAAAAATTTGGTGTCATTCCGAGTAGTCTAAGTATGATGCGGCGCGTTCGGAGCGATTTGGAAACTTTAAGTTCATAACTTGATTCAATTTGGTTTTGGGATATGATTCTTGGTTTTGTTGTTGTTTTACGAGTTTTGAGAGTTAGAGTAGGTCCAAATTAGGGTTAGGAACTTGTTGATGTAGTTGGATGGGGGTCCCGAGGGGCTTAGGTGTGTTTCAGACCACCCAGAGCCAAGTTGAAGAAACCTGATTTTCAAGTTTTAGTTTCCTTCTTTGCGAACGCGGAAGGACCTTTGCATTCACCATGAAGGAATTCAGACTGGGTGAGTTTTGTGCTTCACGTTTGCGAAGTCAAGGACACGTTCGCGGAGGCATGGGGCCAGTGGTCTACATGTTCGCGGAAGTCTACCGCGTTCGCGAAGGGTTGAGGGGCATTGGCAACGCAATTGCCTTACGTGATCGCGATTAAAGGCACACGTTCGCGATTAGGAGTCGAACCAGTGCGTCGCATTTGCGATATTCCTTTCGAGATTCCGAAGAGGGAGTTTTATGGGTTTTTCAATTTTTTCTTCGCAAACGTGAAGGCTTGATCGCGATCGCGATGAAAGGTCAGGCCTGGGCAGAATGTTTTAAATCGGGACTTAGCCATTTTCGGGTTCATTTATTGCACTCTTGGGCGATTTTGGAGCTTCAAAAAGGGGGATTTGAACCTAGCTATTGAAGATAAGTAATTTCTACCTATTGTGAGTTTAATACATAGATTATGGGTAGATTTGAAAGTGTAAATTTGTGGAAATCATGGGTTTAGATGAAATACCTAGGTTTTGATAAAAATTGGATTTAACCATGAAAATGGTTATGGAATTTAGAGAAAATTATATATTTGAGATCATGAGGTTATGGGTGACAACTTTCTTCAAAAATTTCTTGAATCTGGGGCCCGGGGGTGAATTTTAGGAATTCTTCAATTTGGGTTGGCAAATCACGTTAATAGCTAGGATATGAACTTTTGAACATGTATTGACTATTTTATATAACATTTGACTAGTTTCAAGTCGTTTGGCACCGAATTGAGGGTTTAAGCAAAACCTTGTGCCAGTAAGTAGGCTTTGAGACGAGGTAAATCTCTTGCCTTACCTTGTAAGAGCAAATTTACCCCATAGGTGATTCAAATTAATATTTATGTCTAATTATGGGGGATGCGTACGCATGAGATGACGAGTGTACGTGTGTAGCTTCTATTTATGTTTATGTCCGGGTAGTTTAGGACCCAAATCATGAATTACCTGTAATATTTGCACCTACTTGTTAATTTATATTCTTAAATTATATTAAAATTTGTTGGAAGAAATGTAAAAGCCAGATTTCACTTGCTTATGCTTTGAGCGGACTAATTGACCGTAAATGAAAATTTTATTTCATCGAGTATTGGCCTTATTCTAACATGAAAGTTAAATGCTTATAAAGTATCCTCCCTTCTTGTGGATCGAGTGGAACGCCTCGACGGTTGAATAGATGCATATATATGGATCGGGCCGTACGACCTCGACATATTTCGTGCTTAATAATACTCGGAGCATAATAATGTTTGATAATTAAATTGTGGTTGCAACGTTACAAGTATAAATTCTAGGAATTTATGTGAAGTTTATTAGTTTATGAAATAATTTAATTGTCCCTGCTTGTTAGTGAGTTACTGTTGTTATTCATATAACCCCTGCTATTTAAGAATTTCTATATTAAATTGTTAGCCCATAGTTAGTGTCGAAGTAGACCCCTCGTCACTACTTCTTCGAGGTTAGACTTGACACTTACTGGGTATATGTTGTTTATGTATTCACTCTACATTTCTGCACTAATCGTGCAGGATCTGAGGCAGGTGCGTCTGGCGATCACATCGGCGTGCACCCTCGTTACCCGGAGGCCTAGTGGTGAGCTGCATTTCTTGAGCTGTTCTGAAGCATCCTAGAGTCTGTCCTAACTTTCATTTCTGTCTATTTTGATTTCAGACAATAACTAGAGTTTTGTATAATTTATTAGTGCTCATACACCCGTGACACCAGGTCTTGGCACACTCACTTGTAGACTTGTGGTTTTGGTTTATTTCTATGGTTATGATTGCACTCAGCTGATTTCGTTTTATTTATTTTAATCTTGTTGTCTCTTAATCCTTTAAATCAAGGAAAGTTTAGTTACTTGAAATTTATTACAAAGTGGAATCTAGTGGTTAGTTCTTTGTTCGCTTGCCTAGCAGCGGCGCTGGGTGCCATCACGACCTATAATGGAATTGGGTTGTGACATGTCGTTTTGCACATTTGCACATTGCTCAGTAATTTGAGGGCATGAGTAGCTCCATGAATTTTCAGTTTTGGTTTTCAGGTTATTCAGAACTGATTTGGAAGAATGGATTTCATGTTTTAAGAATTAAGTTGAAAGGATTGACCAAGTTTGAGTTTCTTAAATTTTACCTCAGAACAGAGTTTTGATGGTTCCGTCAGGTTCAGATGGTGATTTTGGATATGGGCGTATGCCCGAATTTCCATTTGGATATTTCTAGAAGGTTTCACCACAAATTGGTGAAAGTTTTAAATTTGAAGGTTTGGAAAGTTCATAAGTTTGACTGAGAGTTGACTTTGAGGACATCAGATTCAAATTGTGGTTTCGGGAATTGGAATAGCTTCGTTATGTCATTTGGAACTTGTACGCATAATTTGAGTTCATTCTGGATTGATTTAATATGTTTCAGCACGAGTTTTGGAAGTTTAAAGTTAAAAAAATCATTGAGTTCGATTTGAGGTGCGATTTGTTGTTTCGATATTGTTATGCGTGATTTGAGTCCTCGAGTAGGTCCGTGTTATGTTATGGGACTTGTTCGTATATTTGGATGGGGTCCTGAGTGGCTCGGATGAGTTTTAGACGAGGTTAGGATCATTTTTGTCGCATGTTGCATTTGTTGAAGGAGGCTGGTTCTGGGCGCAAGTGCGAGAGCCGTAGGTGCGAGGACTGAGGCACACAAGAGGAATTGGATGGCTGGCACTATGGTCGCACAAGCAAGAAAATTGGCTTTTGCAACAGCGCAGGTGTGATGAATTGGAGGTCAAACGCGAAGAGCTTCACAGAAGCGAAATTTGTTTACCACAGGTGCGAGGGGGTACTAGGCCAAGCTATTTTTGTAGAAGCGCAGAATTTTGTCGCAGAAGCGGAGGTCATAGATGCGACATTATGACGAGAAGATTCTATACATATCGAGGGTTGGCCATTTTTATCATATATTGAGTTATAGACTTCGGAATTGGGCGATTCTTGAGGCGATTTACACCACATGGATTAGGGTAAGCACTCTCTACTCGGTTTTGGTTATTTTTCATGAATCTATCTTCGGTTTTGGCATTTGTATTATGAATGTAAAGAGGAAATGGGGGGGGGGGGGGGGGGGGGGGGTTATCGAATTTTTGAGTTTTAAATGTCGATTTGGTGTCGGATTTGTGTGAAAATAGTATGGTTGGACACCTAATTGAATGGATTATCGGATTTTTTGAGTTTTATCAGGTTTTGAGGTGTCCCATGTTTGACTTTTTGGGTGACTTTGGGTTTTTGATTAAAGATTCGACCTTTATCATTTTGAATTGTTTCCTAGGGAATTATTTGATGTATTTCAGTTGTTTTTGGCTAATTTCAAGCCGTTCGGAGGTCGGTACGCACGTGATGGAATTTTTAGAGTATCGTTTGGCTTGCTCGATATATGATTTGGAATGTTTGAGGTATGTATCACTTCTAAACTTGGTGCTAAGGGTATGAACCCCTAAATATACATGATATATGTTTGGTATTGGGGTGACGCACATGCTAGATGACGAGCGTGTGAGAGTGCACCGTGTGAATTGTGACTCGGTTATTTCTGTGGTACTGCGTAGTTACATAATTTTATTTGTGTCTATGAAATCTCTTTGTGTTAGAGTAATTGAGTTGTGATCCATGTTAGAAACCACGTCTAGGCTATATGCGTATCCTCCTGGGACCCCTCGAGGTTACTTCTGTTAATGAGTTATTTGTTTACATTGTAATTACATACTCAGTCATACGCATTCATTTGCATATCATATCTAAGTATCTATTACCATTTATTTATACATTACACCATCATTTTGGTGATGATTTTCATGACATTGTGAGCCCGAGAAACTAGAGAGATTGATGACTAAGTGAGGCCGAGGGCCTGTTTGTGAGTGAAATTTAATGGATCGGGCTGCACGCCACAATAGGCTTTATTCATTCATGCCGGGATTTGTCTTATTATAGCTCATGAGCCGGATTTCCCACTTCAGAGTCTGCACAACTATACTGAGCGTTGTTGCTATTTATTTATTTGCATTTGGACTGGATCTACCTTGTAGAGTACTGAGTGCGAGTGCCGAGAGACTGTGAGAACTGAGTGACTGTGAGAATGAGTGGTTGGGAGGACAGATTGCATTGATACTTCGAGAATGCACATCGCTTTATTATCGCATTGCATTACGGTTGGCATGCATACTTGACATACATGCATAGAGATGCATTTCCTCATGTTGTATGGTATAGTGACACTCATGACAACCATATGAGCATTGACATGTAGGCATAATGATGTACTTTCCTCATGCCATATGATATTGAAACATTTACCTGTTGAAAAGTTTTGGAAAAAATCACTATTTTACAAACTTACTCATATTTTTGTGATTTCGGTAAAAGATTGGGATTTTTTTTGCTTTACTTGAAAAACATGCCTATTTTTCTAGAACTCTGAACGAACTGAGAATTTTATATTTGAGTTATTCCTGGAGTCTGACCCTTTTCCCAACTCATCACTACTTTCAAACTAAGGTTAGGTTTGTTACTTATTGAGTACATGGGGTCGGTTGTACTCATACTACATTTTTGCACCTTGCGTGCAGATTTTGGATGTTGATGTTGCTGTGTATGATGAGAGCTAGCATTAAAGATGTACCTGCATTCCGACTATAGCCGCCTCTTGTTCATGGTAGCTTTAGACTTATAAAAATATGTTTATGTACATTTCATATGGATGATGTATTTATTTCATACTAGCTTTGTAATCTCTAAATCTTAGAAGCTCATGATTTGTACTACCACTCATTGAGAATTCTTTGTATAAAAGTTCTATTATATTATCATCATTTCTCTTAGTAAATCTTATTTGAATTGGATTACTATTAAATTGGCTTACCTAGCGAGTCGAATTAGGTTCCATCACGATTAGTTGGATTTTGGGTCGTGAAAAGTTGGTATCAGAGGTCTAGGTTCATAGGTTTTACGAGTCATGAACAAGTGACTAGTAGATTTTTGCGGATCATTAGGACGACGTCCATACCTATCTTCGAGAGGCTACATGGCATTTAGGATAAACTTCCCATCTTTTTTTCCCTTATTGTGCGGCATTGATTCATCTTGAAGCATAACTCTTTGAATTCCTTCTCCACACTCGTAAGCACATGTGAACGCTTGGTATCACATGTGCATCGATGACTTGAGATTCCATTGATGAGGTGCAATATGTGATTTCTTTGTGATGATGATGGGCCAGTATGGGGGCTTGAGGTCGAGTTTTGACTTTAGCTTGATCACATGGATTTAGGTTGTGTAGCACGTGCTTTTAGACATATGTCCGGTAGTGTCCCTTTGAGTGGAATTTATGGCTAGATGAGTGGCTGGATTGCTATATGATGAGTATGATGTGGCGGCGAGATGTGTTCAGATGGTTTGATTGTGACGAGAATAGTTTTCTTGAGATGTAAAAGGGACTAGTGGGTTCTTGATTTTTGTCTTAATGTGACGTATAGTCTCGAGTTATTGGTATGTTGAAGGATTTTTCATGTTATTTAATTGGGGAGCAAACTAGATTCTTATGTCTTATTGATGAGTTCAGACTCAGGAAGATTAAGTAACTGCATGGTAGTTGTGGTTGTGAAAGGGTATAGAGAGATGCCAGCCTGAGTCTTAGCAGGTGGGTTATAACCTGCGGGGTAATCTATAGATGTGGGACCCTTATGATGGTTGTGTGGAGACTTTCTTGCTACCAATAGAGGTTGGGCTGACTGTCACGAAAATGAATGCGATCTTTGCGGATGATTTGAGGTATTATTTGGTTTGTGTTACATGAGTTTAGGAAGAATTTAGTTAAATTTCACTATGGTGTTATGGAAGTAATGGAGTATGGTCATTGTGAGTTATCGAGTGTTTTGATCTATCCCTTTGAGCTAAGTGAGGGAGTCGGCTATCGACGATTTGATTGCATGATTATGTATTGTATTGGTTTCGATTTGAGGTATACTTGTGAATCAGTTATGGCTTGCAGAGGTTGAGATCGAGGATGACTCGAGTAAGGGAATTTCTGGATACGAGTTACATTACACTTTATGGGTATGTGAGAATCATGGAATGATTGGGTTGTTATTTGTAAGGGATGTAGTACTCATGTAGTAGGAATTTTCTTGGTTGCTTAAAGATATGGATTACCTCCTTGGGTGTCGTCGTACTAATGGGGCACAATTCATTCGGCTCCTTTGGGGCGGTGCAAATGAGATGTGAGCAGAGTAGATGACTCTTAAGAAGGTTCTAATAGGTTCAAGATTTATATGTAGCAATTGAGAATTTTTCGGAAGTGTATATCGCTAGAATCTGAGATTTACGTTGGATGGTGTCGAGACTTGTGGTATTTCTATATTATTATGGATTATACATTTCAGTATTAGGAGGGTGAAGGAAACGACTTTAGACTCACAGAAGGTCTCTTCAACGCAGGTGTCTCGGTTGTAGTACGTTTGGGGTGCTTAAGAGGGTATACGGTGTCTTATGGGCCTTAGGGCAGTGTGATTTCATTCTTGTATCTCGTGGGGTAAGGTTTGATAAAGGATCGTGGCGTTTGCCAAAAACAAGTGTAACCGTGAGGTTAATTCGAAAGGAACTCAGAGAAATAGGACAGTTTAGTAGTAGGTTGGATCAGCACAAAAATGGATATTATCGGTTCTTTGGGTACTTATGATGTGGTGAGTTTCTATAGGTGTTTTGTGGAAATACTCTTGGGTTTGGAGACCCGTATGCTTGGTTGTGTTAGGGAGATTTAGCTTTGATGACTTGGTTATGCGCAAATGGGCTTCGAAGATTTTTCGATGGTTTCTACCCCGATTTGAGATGAATATTTTATACCAACACGAGAAGCATGTTGTGTATTGTGATTTTCTCCTAGGTGATATCAAACTGAGGATTTCCGACTGACCGGGTAAGTATTCTGCTTGTGACTCAGGGTTGATTATGAGATTCCCGTACTTTTCATATGATGGCATGATATATGAGGTGTGTTTGAGATTGGTATTTGCATGTGAAAGTATATGATACAATTTCAAAAGGAAGATCATGAGTTTATGCAACACAAACGATTTTGGATGTTGGCACTAATTAGTATTCCCTGAGTAGGGTGTATATTCAGAATGCGCGCTGTCTTTTGACTTACAGATGCTTCATTGGTATTGTGCTACTCGCTTGGTTGATCGACTCCTAATGTTCAAATTTTGCTATATGGAACAGAAGAGTTATAAAAGTGTTGTTTGTGGGATGATCGTGTATGAGAGATGTATTAGACATTCAGGTGGTGGAGTTGGGATCCGATATGGTGATTCGTGTGTTCTAAGGATTTAGAGATAGGGAGTTCTCAGAAGCAAACTGTTTCGTGATTGTGGACTATTAAAGTGTGGCCAAAGCTAGCCAGATAACAGTATGTGTCATGGTTGGGTCATTGTGGTTTTTTGGAGGGTTATTTATCAATTTGTGAATGACCACAGTTGATTTGGGGCCTACGCCCAATGAGCTGTGTATTCTACACCGGGTTGGATTGGTTGACTCCATACTGCTATTGTTGAGGGATGTGCCATTCAGTTAAGAGTTGAGCTAGTCCGTGTTATGATATGTTCCATGTGTTACTCTTCTATGCTACGAGGGGTTGTGATTTGTTGGTTATACGCACATATGGTGCAGCTCTATTTGGGTATTGTAGAGGGATTTGAGCGAGATGGTTATTGGGGTGTTGAATGGTTGATTGCGCCTTGGTTATGTTCTCTCGAGCTGTGGTATATTGTGCTATTTTCTTCTCCATGGTTTTGGTCACACACTTTCGTGTATTTGATGTCGAATTGCATGTTGTTTTTGATTTTGAGCATGGTGATTGGAGGTATTTCATCTGGGCTGGCGCTTGGATGGTTACACATTGCAGCAAAATTATTTTGGGATATGATCCTTTGTGTTAGATTCATGTGTTTTGGTTCTACTATGTGATGTGATTGTAGCATTGTGTTAGTGGTGGTACTTGTTGAGCTTGCGAGACGGTTCTCTTAGTTGAGTCATTTTTCATTTTTGAGTGCATTTGAATTGTTGTGCATTGGTGCACGGATTGCACAATTTGTGGTTATGGGTAGTATTGGTGTTGCATGTTAGTGGAGTAGCTTGTATTTGATGCGATGAAGTCTTTGTGCTTGAGGTGGTTGCTATCGAATTTGTTTACGATGTGTTCGGAAGACTAATATCGGAAGTCAGCTTAGAATATGGGTTATGGTTCTAGTTAGGCGAGAGAGCTCCATGACTTGTTGATCCGATGAGCGGTTATGAGTTTCTGCGTGTTTCTTCCATCATTGATAATGTGCGAAGGTTTTGAATGACGTTTTGTTTGATATGAGATTTGTTACCGGAATCAGGGTTTGTTTTGAGCAGTTGCTGTGGCTAGAAGATATTGTTGTGAGCATATGAGTTATGTGGTATATCATGAGATGGCATCTTGGGCTTTGGATATGGCTTGATACAACTTGTTCAAACTTATATAATGTGCAAATGTGAGATTGGGGTCTTGTAAGGAATTTAGGATGTTGGAAATTTGATTTCGAGATTTACAGACTAAGGTTGGAGTAATGATATTAAGTTATGTTGTGCTGTAAGGATATGCGCAATAGGATGATGTGGGATCACTCCCGGGTAGGTGCAGGGTAAGGTTGCACAATGCTTTGATGGATTTGGAACTACTCTTGGCACATTCGAGGAAGAAGGTATGTTTCTTGAAGATTTCAGCACTAATTGGCGAAAGTTGGAAATTTGAAGGTTTGGAAAATTCATAAGTTTGACCGTGAATTGACTTTGAGGATATTGGATTCATATTGTGGTTTATAGAATTGGAATAGATTTGTTATGTCATTTCGAACTTGTACGAAAAATTTGAGTCCATTCCGCATTGATTTAATATGTTTCGGTGCGAGTCTTGGAAGTTGAAAGTTCAAAAATTCATTAAGTCTGATTTGTGGTTCAATTCGTCGTCCCCATGTTATTATGCGTGATTTGAGGCCTCGAGTAGGTCCGTGTAATGTTATGGGACTTGTTGGTATATTTGAACGGGGTCCCGAGTGGCTCGGATGAGTTTCTGATGAGGTTCAGATCATTTTTATCGCATGTTGCATTCGCTGAAGGAGGCTGGTTCTTGGCGCATGTGCAACAGCTCAGTCTCTGTTACCATTTATTGATACATTACTTCATCATTTTGGGGCTGATATTCATCATATTGTGAGCCCGAGAGACTGGGGAGATTGATGGCTGAGTGAGGCCGAAGGCCTGTTTGTGAGTGACATTTATGTGATCAGCTGCACGCCACAACAAACTTTATTGATTCATGCCAGTATTTGGCATATTTTAGCTCTTGGGACGGATCTCTCCCTCCGAAGTATCCACACCCACAGTGAGCACAATTTCTATTGTTTTATTTGCATTTGGGTTGGATCTGCCTCGGATTTATTTGCATTTGGGTTGGATCTACCTTGTACAGTACTGAGTGCGAGTGCCGAGCGCGATTGTAGAGAGACTGTGATGACTGGGTGACTATGATAATTTAGTGATTAGGAGGACTGATTGCATTGATACTCCGAGAGTATGCACATGGCTTTATCATTGCATTGCATTATTGTTGGCATGGATACTTGACATACATGCATAAAGATGCATTTCCTTATGTTGTACGATATAGTCACACTCATGACAGTCACATGCACATTGACATGTAGGCATAGAGATGTACTTTTCTCATGCCATATGATAATGAAACATTTATTTATTGAAAAGTTTTAGGAAAAATTACTTTGTTACAAACTTACTTATATTTTGGTGATTTCGGTAAAAAAATTGGGTTTTACCGTTACACTTGAAAATGATGCCTATTTTTCTAGAACTGTGAACGAACTTAGCATTTTATCTCTGAGTTATTCCTTGTACCACTTTTAGTATATCATTATGAGCTGTTGTTGGCTACTGGTGTTGGAATTTTACCCTTGGCCTAGCTTGCCACTTCTTTCAATCTAAGGTTAGGTTTGTTACTTATTGAGTACATGGTGTCGGTTGTACTCATACTACACTTCTGCACGTTGCATGCAGATTTTGGATGCTGATATTGCCGTGTATGATGGGAGCTAGCACTGAAGACGTACCTACGTTCCGACTATAGTTGCCTCTTGTTCATGGTAGCTTTGGACTTATAAAAATCTGTTTAAGTACATTTCGGACGGATGATGTATTTATTTCGTACTAGCTTTGTAAATTCCAAATATTAGAAGCTCATGATTTGTACTACTAGTCCTTGGAAATTATTTGTATAAAAGTTCAGTCATATTATCATAATTTCTCTCAGTATATCTCATTTGAATTGTATTATTGTTAAATTGGCTTACCTAGTGAGTCGAGTTAGATGCCATCATGACTAGTTGGATTTTGGGTCGTGATATTATAATTTTTTTATTTCTATATATAAATGGTTTGATCAATAATGAGGGATAGAGAAATTAAATAGAAAAAACACTATACATAATAGATCTTCTAAGCATAGCCCATAAAATAAATTTGTATAAATCTAATATTTCACAGGCACACTAGTTAATTTTCAATTACTAAATATCTGAAAAACTAATATGAAAATTGTTATAGTGATGTTACATAATTCAAATAAGGAAATATTTATATAGGGTAAATTTTTATATAAAATATGAGTCCTTATTTGAACTGTGTACGTAAATTAAAATTTCAACTAGAATGATTTTTAAATCATTTGGATTGTCAACTTAAATTTTAGAACGGTTCTTATTTGAGGTGTGTAACGATCCGACAGGTCATTTTGCTTTAAGAAATCGCGTTCCCCTAAATAAGACTCCCCGTATGTGCTTTTACTGTTTTGTGACTTGGGGGGATGGTCTGTTTGAGATTTGGAAGGGTTCGGGTTGGAATCAGAACACTTGGTTCCTTAAGTTGGCCTTAAAAGGCCAAGTTTGACTTTGGTCAATATTTTGAGTAGACTACCTCCGAATTGAGATTTGACGATTCCAATAGGCTCGTGTGGTGATTTCAGACTTGCGCGTATGCTCAGATCGGATTTTGGATTACCCAGGAATGTTTTGGCGCCTAATAGAGAAAGTTGGTTCTTTGAAGGTTTAGAAGTTGTTTAAATTTTGTGAGCGGGTTTTGGTGATATTGAGGTCCAAATGGAATTTCGAGACCGGGAATAGTTCTGCAATGTCGTTTAATACTTGAATGCAAAATTTGGTGTTATTCCAAGTTGATTTGATAGGAATCAGACGAGCCGAAGTCTTTTTGGCAATTTTTAGGTTCAAGTGTCAATCCATGCATTTTGGCGTCTTATTCTTAGTTTTTGATGTTATTTCCGTGTTTTGATCACTCGAGCTTATACTTGTGTGGGTAGTTGGTGTGGAGGCCCGAGGGCTCGGGGGAGTTTCGAACGTTCAGAAGGAGTTGAAAACACTTCATTTTTCCAGTGATGTAGGTCTCGCAAATGCGAGAAATAATTCGCATTTGCGAGAAGAGATTTACAATTGAGAAGAAGATCGACTTGGGCATTGTTCGTATTTGCGACACCTAGCCGCATTTGCTACCTCAACAGTGTTCGCATTTATGACACTTTCATCATATTTGCGACCTCAGCAGCTTAAGCCTAGGTTTTGCATTTGCGATTGGTTTGTCGCATTTGTGAACCTAGTGTCACAAATGCGACATTAGAGGCCTGTGTCCTGTTCATTTAATGCCGGAATTAGACCATTTATCTCACTTTCTCTCGTCTCTTAGGCGATCTATCGAGCTCTTGGAAAAGGGTTTTACCTAGTACTTTGAGGTAAGTAATTTCTACACAACATGAGTTGCATACATAGATTATGGGAAGATTAACATGTTAAAATTGGTGAAATGAAGGTTTTAGATGGAAACCTAGGTTTTAGGTAAAAATTGGGATTTGATGTAAGGACCCATAAATTTTTTAACCAAAAACTCGAGATTTCGTGGTGCCCAGTTAGATTCCTGCGTTATTATATTAGAAATTCTTCGCGGTTCAGACTTTTTGGATTGAACTACTACGTACTTTTGGGATGAAAGATTTATGCTCCACAATTGTTCTAAATATTTACCGTGTAATCATGCTATTTGAGAACGTGCTATGATTTCCAAGCTCTTTCCCTTAATGTGTACACTGCCTTATGTGATAGAACTTATCGATATGATTGATACCGTTATTTGAACTAATAAAAAGGGGAAAGATTTGAATTGAAAAAGAAAAAGCGTCCAAGTGCCGAGAACGAATTAACAAATGATGCGGCTTGTGCCATGTAATGAAAGATGGGAAAGACATGTGAATTGAGTTGAACAATTGAAAGAGGTTATGTCTCAAGTGAGATGCCTTATCCGATCGGGCCGAGCTTGGACGCCATGTTGTACACATGGTGGAATTTGTGTTGGAATTATTGACTTAAATTGTGGATATGTATATGTCTCACTTGGATGGCTTAGCCCGTCGGGCCTCGACTGGAATCCGTGTAAAAACACGATAGCATTGTGAGTGGTGGCACTTGGCACTAAGGATTATTAACCTTAAAGAGATGGAAAATTTTTAATGGAAACTATACGATCCTTACTTGGTTTTTCTTGTGTATGTTTGTGAAGCACTTATTCATTATTCTGCCTGCCTTCTCTTTGCTTCACTGTTCATTCTACTAATATTGGTGTTTGCCTTTACATACTAGTACTATTCGACAATACTAACGTCCCCTTTACCGGGGGTGATACATCTTTGAATGGATGTAGGTGGTTCCATCACAGGGAGCACCTATCGTAGATAGTGGTGCTCTCTTTCTCTCCTCACAGCAGTCTTGGTGAGCCCCCATTTCTCCCGGGGGTCATGTAGTTCTTCTTTTTGTATGAGTATCCATATTTTGAGGTAAAGCCGGGGCCTTGTTGACAGCATGGTCATATTGGTCCTTTGTATCTTTAGAGGCTCCATAGACGATTATGATGGTCATGTATGGATGTCGAAGTGGTCACTGGATCAAGTTGTATTTGAAACTCTTTTCCACTAAATTGTAACCTGTATGTACTTTTGGAAACTTAACTATGTCATAATGTATTTAAGGAAGAATGAACTAGCAATGTCTATATATTTATATAACTGATCCCTTCCCTATTTAACAAGTAGTGACACGTTCCCTTTTCGGATTATGAATGAGTCGGGTAGGAAAGGTTTAATAGGCTTGCTCGAGCAGGTCCACTCGGTTGAGCGCCGGTCGCGCTCTCTAAGGTTGGGGCATGGCATTTTACCATGGAAATTGTTAGGGAGTTTGTTAAAAATCATATATTTATGTTCCTAAGGTTATGATTAACAATTTTCTTCAAAACATTCCGAAATCCGGGCACGTGGGTCTGGGGGTGAATTTTGAGAATATTACATTTAGGGTTGGGTAATGTTACACCCCATATTATTTTCTACGTGAAATTAATTCATAAATAAATTGGGGAAAGCTCGAAAATGAGATGTTACATCCCGCATTTTCGTATGTTAAAATTTCATCGTAAGCTAATCGACGTAAGTTTGAGAATGGGACTATTTTGGGTTATAAGCATTATGCTATTTCAAACAAGTGGTGAGTAAATTCTTGAAGGTGAGAGGGTAAGCAAATCAAAGAAAATGAATTTTCCTCAAAGTTTAACATATTGGGATAAAATACGGTCCGAGCTAAAATACTCTGTATTTATGGACTAGTGCCATACAAGGTACCACGTGACCATGATAGTGAGGTGTATAAGGTGTGTTAAAAATAAGTAGTATTTTTAGTAATTTGAGATAATTCTTAATTATGTGGGTAATTGATTAATTATTTGTTTAATGGGAGATTAACCATGTAATTAATAATTTGTAGATAATTAGTAGGTGGGGACAAAGACCCCCACGTGGTAGCCACATAAGAGCCATTAAGTGACTCTTAAATCACTTGTCTAGGTGGCAACAAGTAAAGAGATAAGCACCTCATTCCATTTGATTAAAGAATCTTATCAAAACAAAAGACTTCTCAATTCAAGATTTTGACAAATTCACAAAGACATGGAATTCACCAAATCCATAAAAGTCATTCAATGTTATTGCTCCAGCAAGTACCATACAAGGATAAGATCAATTTCACAAAGAGATTATATGGAATTTGCTACAAGAACTCATACAAGACTACTAGTAACGTGAGATTTTCATATCGTCTTCAACAAGATTTTCATATCATTTTCAACGAGATTTTCATAGAAATTCAACAAGGTTTCATAGCATCTTAAGCAATGTAAGATTTTACAATTATAAGGGATTACAATACAATCTTTCTGAAGAATATCTTACGGATTTTCCCTACTTCGATCTGCCGTTACGTGTTTTCACAATCAAAGGGTGTTAATGTCACGACCCCAAAACCCAGACCGACCATGATGGCGCCTATCATGGAACTAGGCTAGCCAATATACCACATGTTTACAATTTCTTCCAAAATCCCAATCCAGTTTCAAGAATTTCATAAAATATACAGAGTTTACTAAATAAGTAGGCCAATAAATAGTGCCACCAATCCCAAAACCTGGAGCCAACATGTTATGAGCATCTAAGGAAAATAAGCCAAAGCTATACTATTATCATACAAAACCTTCGAATAAAAACTAGATACAACAAGAAGGGAAAGCAGAGATGTCGCGGACGCTGAACAACTACCTCTGTATCCCGCAATCCGGCTCCGCACGGACTAAATGGCTAAGCTCGGTATCTGCACCTGAATCTGCACACACGGGTACATGGAGTAATGTGAGTACGCCAACTCAATATTAATGAAAATAAATCAAGTATAAGTGGCAAGAAATCACATAGAAATCAATGTCATCAATTCACAATATGCACAGCCTTTCTTTCCAACAGTATAAACTTAGATATATGAAATCATCATGCCTTAAAACCAACTTCAGAAAAGTCCTTTGAAGAATGCATATTATTAACAACTTCAAACCGAAAGATTTAGTATAAAATGAAATGAATCATATAGAGGCCCCTCGGGAAAAACATATTTCATAAGTTTAGAGTGAAAGTAGTAAAATCATAAGTAGCTCCTCGGGAAAACATGTATCATAATCATCCCCTCGTGCATGCCTTACAGTCACTCATAATCAGTCACTCAGTACCTCACAATCACTCATGCCTCCCAATCACTCATCACTCGGCACTCGGTACTCTCTGCGCTCACTAGGGGTGTGTGCAGACTCTGGAGGGGCTCCTTCAGCCCAAGCGCTAATATCAAGCCACCTCGTGGCGTATCATATCCTTACAATCAGGCCCTCGGCCTCACTCAGTAGAACCACTCAAAAGGCCCCTCGGGCGAATCAGTAAAACATGGTACTCGACCCAAAACATTATTTTTAAATCTCAAGTAGTGTAAATCAGGCTGAGTTTCAAAAATAGTAAGCACAATGTGGCTAAGTGAAATTATCAACAAATAGTGAGGAAAAACAGCAGTAAAAAGCCCCCAAGGAGTCTAAAGAGATCGGCACGAGGCCCCAAACACGGCTTATAGCCAAAATATATCAACAATCTTTAGAACATAATTTAACATAAGGTTTTGAGTAAAACATGCAACTCATTAGTTGCCGCGGAGAGGACCTGGTCCAATCCAAAAATCAGTGCGCGCCACATACTCGTCATCCGACATGTGCGCCATTCTAAAATAAGTGAAAAATATGTAGTCCGGGTTTTCATACCCTCATGACAAGATTTATAACCATCACTTATCTCTACCGGGCCACAATACTAGTCCGCTATGCTCTTGCCCCTAAAATTGGCTCCCGATTTCTCCGAATCTAGCCAAAACCAGTTTAAAATCATCAATATATACCAAAGGAACAAAACCCAATCGAAAACAAACAAATTATACAAGAATCACGAAATCCGACCAAACCCGAGCCCCGGGCCCACGCCTTAGAATTTGATAAAATTTGCATCACTAGAATCCGCGTCCTCCCACGATTCTATACATACCAAGAACACTAAAGAAAAATCCAATTTCCATATACCCTTCTTCCCCAAATTTGGGTGTAATTTTAATTACTTAGAAAACGACATATAAACGAGTTATGAAGTTTACAACCTTACCTTCAAGTGATTTCCTTCTATTTACTCTTCCAACCCTCTCAAAAGAGCTCCCAACTCGTTCAACAATGGAGGAAAATGAACTATTCTCGCACAAATGGCCTTTTAAAACATTTTGCCCAGCCATTAAATTTTCTTCAGTGCGATCGCGACTCTAGTCACGCGATCGCGATGCACAGACCAGCCACTAAATGCGATTGCAAACCAATACACGCGATCGCATAGAACAACTCTCCACCCCACACACGCGCCTCAAAATCCTCTACGCAATCGCACTGCCTTACCTGACCAACCTATGTGATCGCAATCCTAACTACGCGATCGCATAGAACAAAATGCCTGCCCCACTCTTTTACTCTACGCGATCGCATACATCTTCCCACGGTCGGTAGAAGGAAACTAGAACCTCACACCAGCAAAAATCTGCCCAGTTTTCAAGCCAAGAGTTGGTCTGTTAACCACCCGAAACACACCCAAAATAGACCCGAGGCCCTCGGGACCTGAACCAAACATGCCAACATATCCCATAACATCATTCAAACTTATTCGAGCCTTCGAAACACTAAAAACAACGCAACAACATCAAAATCACATCAAATTCAATCCTATGAACTTTGGAACTTCCAAATTTCACTACTACGCCGAAACCAACCAAAACACCTCCGATGGACCAGAAATTTCGCACACATACCCAAAATGACATTACGAACCTGTTCCAACTTCCAGAATCCCATTCTGACCCGGATAGCCTATTTTCCACTGTCGACCGAAAATCACCAAAAACTAACTTTCAACAATTCAAGCCTAATTCTACACCGGACATCAAAACTTTATTTCAAACGCACTCATAAGTCCCAAATCACCTAACGAAACTATCCGAGCCATAAAATCCGCATGTCAACTCTTAGTTGACTTTCTCAACTTTTAGGCTACTTTAGGAGACTAAATGCCTCAATTCTACCATGACCATTCCGGACCAAAACATACTGACCCAACACAACAAAAACAGGCTAGCAATATATGACAAATGCAGAAATGGGGGAAGCGGGGTAAATCTCACGGAACGACCGGTCGGGTCGTTACATCCTCCCCCTCTTAAACAAACGTTCGTCCTCGAATGGGTCTAGAAATATACCTGGATTCTGAAATCTGTGAGGATATCTGTCCCGCATCTCTCGCTCGGTCTCCCAGGTGGCATCTTCCACCGGTTGCCCTCTCCACTGAACCTTCACTGAAAATATATCCTTAGACCTCAGCTTCCTGACCTGTTGACCCAAAATAGCCACTGGCTCTACCTCATATGACATATCACCCTAAAGCCGAACCGTGCTGAAGTCCAAAACATGAGACGGGTCACCAACATACTTCCGGAGCATCAAAACATGGAATACCGGATGAATACTCGATAGAATGGGAGGCATATCAAGCCTATAAGCCACCTCCCCAACCCTCTAAAGCACCTCAAATGGCGCAATGAACCTGGGACTCGGCTTCCCTCTCTTCCCGAATCTCATAATACCCTTCATGGGTGACACATTCAGCAACACCTTATCCCCAACAATGAAAGACATGTCTCGGACCTTCCGGTTCGCATAACTCTTCTTCCTAGACTGCGCCATGTGAAGCCGCTCCTGAATCAACTTCGCCTTACCCAACGCATCCTGAACCAAGTCTGTGCCCAATAGCCTAGCCTCGCCCGACTCAAACCAACCAACAAGAGATCTGCACC
This sequence comes from Nicotiana knightiana, assembly GCA_005239525.1. Classification (NCBI taxonomy): domain Eukaryota; kingdom Viridiplantae; phylum Streptophyta; class Magnoliopsida; order Solanales; family Solanaceae; genus Nicotiana; species Nicotiana knightiana. The sequence continues at coordinate 72,597 of ML412029.1, read as the reverse complement.
TCCTACCCTATAAAGCCTCATACGGAGCCATCTGGATACTCGACTGATAGCTGTTATTATACGCAAACTCCTCTAGTGGCAGAAACTGGTCCCATGAACCACCAAAGTCAATCACACAAGCACGCAATATATCCTCTAAAATCTGAATGGAACGCTCCGACTACCCGTCAGTCTGAGGGTGAAATGTTGTGCTTAACTCCACCAGAGTACCCAACTCTGTCTGTACGACTCTCCAAAACTGAGACGTGAACTGAGTGCCTCTGTCGGAAATGATAGAAACTAGAACCCCATGCAATCGGATAATCGTCTCAGCCAACCTCTCCGAAGAATAAGTAGTACCAACAAGAATGAAGTGCGCGGACTTGATCAGCCGATCCACTATAACCCATATAGCATCAAACCTCTTCGGAGTCCGTGGGAGTCCAACTACGAAGTCCATGGTGATCCGCTCCCACTTCCACTCCGAAATATCAAACCTTTGAAGCAATCCACCTGGTCTATGGTGCTCATACTTGAACTGCTGACAATTGAGACACCGAGCCACAAAATCCATAATATCCTTCTTCATCCTCCTCCACCAATAATGCTGCCTCAAATCCTGATACATCTTCGCGGCACCCGGACTGATGGAATACCGCGAACTATGAGCCTCTGCTAGAATCAAATCTCGAAGCACATCTACATTTGGCATGCAAATCTGGACCAGCATCCTCATGACCCCATCATCATCAATAACCACATCCCTGGCATCACCGCAACGGGCCCTATCATGAAGAACAAGCAAATGTGAATCATCATATTGACGTGCTCTAATCTGATCGTAAAGAGAAGACCCGGAGGCTACACAAGCCAACACCCGTGGGGGCTCTGATAGATCCAATCTCACTAACTGACCTCCTAAGGCCTCAACATCAAGGGCTAATGGCTGCTCTGCTACTGCAAGGTAGGCTAGACTCCCCAAACTCTCTGCTCTGCGACTCAGGGCATCAGCCACTACATTGGCCTTCCCCGGATGATATAAGATAGTGAGGTCATAATCTTTGAGAAGCTCTAACCATCTCCTCTGATGCAAATTCAAGTCCTTCTGCCTCAGCAGATACTGCAAACTACGATGATCAGTGAAAATCTCACACTGCACCCCATACAAATAATGCCGCCAAATCTTCAAGGCATGAACAATGGAAGTTAACTCAAGACCGTGCAATAGATAATTCTTCTCATGCACCTTCAACTGCCTAGACGCGTAGACAATCACCCTACCGTCTTGCATCAATACCTCTCCCAAACCAACTCTAGAAGCATCACAATAGACTATGTAAGAACCCGACCAGTAGGCAAAACTAGTACCAGAGTTGTAGTCATTGCTGACTTGAGCTTATGAAAGCTCTCCTTGCACTCATCATACCATCTGAATGGAGCACCCTTTTGGGTCAATCTGGTCAAAGGCGAAGCAACAAAAGAGAATCCATCCACAAAGCACGGTAATATCCCGCCAAACCGAGGAAACTCCTAATCTCGGTAGCTGAGGACGGTCTGGGCCAACTCTACACCACCTCTATCTTCTTCGGATTAACCTGAATACCCTCACTAGACACCACGTGCCCCAAGAAAGCTACCGAACCAAGCCAAAATTCACACTTGGAGAATTTCGCATAAAGCTTCTCCTCCCTCAACCTCTGTAACACAGCTCTCAAATACTAAGCATGCTCTTCCTGGCTATGAGAATAAACCAGGATTTCATCAAAGAACACAATGAAGAAAGAATCAAGATAAGGATGAAACACGTTGTTCATCAATTGCATGAACGCAGCTGGGGTATTGGTCAGCCCAAATGACATAACCAAGAACCCATAATGATCATATCTGGTCCTGAAAGCAGTCTTCGGAATGTCAGAATCTCGAATCTTGAACTGATGATACCCAGATCTCAAGTCAATCTTGGAAAACACTCTGTCTCCCTGAAGCTGTTCAAACAAATCATCAATGCGGGGCAAGGGATACCAGTTCTTCACCGTAACCCTGTTCAGCTATCGATAATCAATACACATACGCATGGACCCATCATTTTTCTTCACGAACAACACCGGTGCACCCCAAGGTGACACACTAGGCCGAATGAACCCCTTATCCATGAGTTCTTGAAGCTACTCCTTCAATTCCTTTAGCTCTACTGGTGCCATACGATAAGGTGGAATAGAAATAGGCTGGGTGCCTGACACCAAGTCAATACCAAAATCAATATCCCTATCAGGTGGCATGCCTGGCAGGTCTGCAGGAAACACATCCGGAAAATCACGGACCACAGGGACTGAATCAATAACGGGATTCTTACCGCTGACATTTCTCACAAAGGCCAAATAAGATAAACACCCTTTCTCAACCATGCGCTGAGCCTTCAGGTAGGAAATCACCCTGCTAGGCATATACTTAGAAGAACCTCTCTACTCAACCCTCGGACACCCTGGCATAGCTAAGGTCACGATCTTAGCGTGACAATCAAGAACAGCACGGCAGGAGATAACCAATCCATGCCCAATATCACATCAAAATCGACCATGCTGAGTAACATTAGGTCCACTCGGGTATCCAGACCCCCAATAGATATCATGAACGACCGATACACACGGTCCACAACAATAGTATTCCACTGGAATCGACACATGAACAGAGGTGACTAGAGACTCACGGGGCACATCCAGAAAATAGGCAAAATATGAAGAAACATAGGAATATGTAGAACCAGGGTCAAATAAAGCCAAGGCATCTTGGCAACAGACTGAGACAATACATGCGATCACGGAATCTAAGGCCATAGCATCTGGCCTGGCTAGGAATGCATACATGCAAGCCTGACCTCCCCCTCTAAGGCGGCCTTTGGCTGACTGATTACTACCCCTGGCTGCTTGGGCGAGTGGAGAAGTAACTGGAGCTGAAGTCGAGGGCTGGCCCCTTTGCTGAGAAGATCCACCGGAACGGCGGGGACACTTCCTTCACACGTGTCCGAACTCTCCACACTCAAAACAACTCCATGGAGCTAGACGCGGGGACTGATAGAACACCCTAGCACTCGAACGACCATTGGAAGACTCATGCATAGAAGAACCCTGAACTGGGGGTGCTCGAGCTGCACTCTAAGCTGGGAGGGAACCAAATGAAGTACAGCCTGACTGAGGACCACGGGGACCATGCCCCGAAGATACACTATTATATGCTAGTCGGCCTGACTAAGGAGGCCTGAATGAACGACCCCTACCCTACTGAAACCGTCCCCTGAAGGGAGCACCACTGGAGCTGGCGGTGAACATACTTAATATCTCAAGCTATGTCAACAACCTGCTCGAATAAAGCACCCGATACTCTCTCCCGAGTCATAAATAGCCGAATTGAGTTTCGTCGGTTCTGGTAGCTTCTTTTGATAATTTTGGACCTGGGCCTATATTCGGAATGGGTTTCTGATGACCCGAGAACGTTTCGGCGCCCAATATTGAAATAGGAGTTCCTTAAGTCCCTATTATGTTTTTGACGTGTTTTTGCGATATCGAGGTCCGAACGGAATTCCGAGATCGGGAAATAGTTCCGTTATGTCATTTATGACTTTGCTGCAAAATTTCGTGTCATTCCGAGTTGTATAGGTCGGTTCAGCGCGTTGTTAGCAAAGTCAGGAAAACTTAAAGTTCCTAAGTTTGGTTCTAGGGATTTTGAGGTGTGATTTTGAGTTTCAACGTTGTTTTGGGTGTTCCGAAGTCTTGAGCGAGTCCTTATTATGATTTAGGACTTGTTGGTATATTTGGACGGGGGCTCGGGTGGGCCCAGGTGCCTCCCGGACACAAAAAACCAGCTGAACTAGCTGCTGGTGCACCTGTTCTGGTGTGACCGCAGGTGCGAGACCGCTCCTGCGGTCCCAGCCTCGCAGGTGCGACCCCCAGCGGGCAGGCCAATTCTCACAGGTGCGGAAAAAGTTCCACAGGAGCGGAGCCGCAGGTGCAGTCTCCACTCCGCAGGTGCGGGCCCAGGCTTCCTCGTTCATTTCCGCAGGTGCGAGACCGCAGGTGTGGTCCTCGAGCCACAGGTGCGGAAACACTGTCAGACAGTGTGTTTTTATACATGGGATTCAATTCATATTCCTTATCTTCTTCTTATTCCTTGGGACGATTTCCACCATTCTAGAGGGGTAAACGACCTAGTTATTGAAGGTAAGTAAATTCTACTATAATATTAGCTTCATGCATGGATTACAAGCTAAATTAACTACCTTAATTAGTGAAAACTAAAGATTTGGGGTAGTAACCCAGGGCTTTTAAAATGTAGAAAATTACCCGTCAATTAGCTATGAAATAGAGTGAAAATCATGTATTAATTGTCCTTAGGCTATGGGTGAGTATTCCCTTCGAGAATTTTTTGAATCCGAGCATGCAGGCCTGGGGTTGGATTTTAGAATTTCTTCAGGAATGGCGAATATGACTTAGTAGTAGGATAATTTACATACTTCGAGCATAAATTGATGAATTTGTATATTATTTGGCTAGTTCCGAGTCCTCGGGTGTAGAGTTCGGAGTTTCGGGTGCGTTCTTGTTCCGGGGAGTAGGTTCGATGCAAGGTGAGTCTCCTTTATAACTTTGTAAGAGGGAAATGTCCCCATAGGTGATGATAAATAATTGCATGTCCTTATTTGCGGCGGTTATGTACGCATGATGTGATGAGAGTCCGTGCGTAGCTACTACTATGTTATGTTGGGTAGTTTTAGGACTCACGAGCATGCTTATATGTGCCTTACATGTATTCCTAAATGTATTTTGAGTTGCTTATTATCCTTGATTTGGATGGAGAATATTAGGAAGTTGTAGTCCATGATATATTGCTTAGGTTCTTGCTTTAAAGAATAATCTCTGATAATTACCTAAAAATTTGTAATTTTATGTATGTATGCGGCACCGCGTCACATGTATGATTCGTGAGCGGAATAGCCCCACTATTATGTCAACCGTGTCGCATGTTTGATTTGCGAGTGGGGTAATATATGCATCTATGGTTGAGCCGTTCGAGCCGTTCGACCCTCGACAGTGCACATTTACTTTTTTGCGACGTTTCGGCCGTATGTTTCCGGCCTATTATGTGCTGTATGATTTAATGGGAATTTGTTGTAATTGTATAAACTGGTTTATGTTAATAATGGAATTTAGTACATTATGTGCTAGTGAAATTTGACATGCAAAGGTAAATACAACTATTCTTGATAATTTATCTCTTTGTGATTTCTACGGCTGTTATGCCTGCCTAGTTCATATTAAATCAGGTTATTTAGAAATGTTGACAGTGGGATTGTATATTATATTTTGTATATTCTGTTAGTATGTCTGTAGGACTTGTGACACTAGTTCCGGGCACACACGTAGTTGTTATTTCAGACAGTGGGATTGTATATTATGTTTTGTATATTCTGTTAGTATGTCTGTAGGACTTGTGACACTAGTTCCGGGCACACACGTAGTTGTTATTTCAGACAGTGGGATTGTATATTATGTTTTGTATATTCTGTTAGTATGTCTGTAGGACTTGTGACACTAGTTCCGGGCACACACGTAGTTGTTATTTTTATTTGGAGGTCTGTATATAAATATATATTGGCTCATTCTACTTTATGACTGTTTTGATTAAAACTGGCAATTTATCCTTGTCCAATCATGTTTTGGGTTTTAATAATTGGTATATTTTAAAGTGTTTAATCTAATAAGAAGGAACCCTTAGAAAATTGAGAGTTGGCTTGCCTGACCCTGCTGTTGGGCGCCATCACGACCTGTGTTGAGATTTTGGGTCGTGACATGAAGGGATCTTGGTAATAGATGTTATTGATGAGGTCGAGGATGCTAGTGACATGATGATGGAGGAAGAGTGCCTTGGTGAGGCCTTAGCGGCAATCTTGGTAAATTTTGATGGAGAGGACATGGAGGGGTATGTAGAAGCCGTGAATGCATTGGAAGGATGTGGGTCCTACTCTTATGCACCAAAGAAGCTCTCTCTTGACTTATAGAAGAGAGCCACTCCTCCCGCAAAGCATTCCATCCTGGAGCCACCACAACTTGAGCTCAAGCCACTTCCGTCACATTTGAGGTACAAATTTCATGGCTCTAATGATACATTACCCGTAATTGTTTCCTCTTTGTTGGATGATGTGCAGGTAGGAAAATTGTTGAATGTCTTGCAGGAACACCGACAAGCAATTAGATGGAAAATAGCAGACATCCAAGGGATTCCCGCCGGAATTTGTGAGCATAAAATCCAATTGGAAGACAGAAGCAAGCCGAGCGTTGAACACCAAAGGAGGTTGAATCCATCGATGAAAGTGATGGTGAAGAAAGAGTTAATCAAGTTGTTAGATATCGGGGTTGTCTACCCCATTGTGGATAGTTCATGGGTGAGTCTGGTGCAATGTGTACCAAAGAAGGGAGGCATGACAATAATTCACAATGAAAATAATGAGCTTATACCTACACGAACGGTCACTGGGTGGAGAGTATGCATGGACTATCAGAAGCTCAACAGTGCCACGTGCAAAGATCATTTCCCTATGCATTTTATTGATCAAATGCTTGATCGGCTAGCGGGAAAATCATTCTACTGCTTCCTCGATGGGTATTCCATCTATAACCAAATCAATATAGCATTGGAGGACCAAGAAAAGACAATATTCACTTGCCCATATAGAACCTTTGCCTTTAGCCGGATGCCTTTTGGTTTATGCAACGCTCCGGCTACCTTTCAAAGATGCATGATGTCCATCTTCTCAGACATGGTGGAGGATTTTCTATAGGTTTTCATGGATTACTTTTCGGTTGTAGGTGATTCTTTTGAGCATTGTCTTGACAATCTTAGACAAGTGCTCAAGTGATGTGAGGAGACCAACCTTGTACTTAACTAGGAGAAATGTCACTTCATGGTGGACGAAGGCATTGTCTTGGGGCACAAGATTTCAAAACATGGCATAGAGGTTGATCGACAAAAAGTTGAAATCATCTCCAAACTTCCTCCACCAACATCGGTAAAAGGTGTCCGAAGCTTTTTAGGGCATGCCGGATTTTATCGGCGGTTTATCAAGGACTTCTCCAAAACAGCAAATCCAATGTGCAAGCTCCTTGAAAAAGACACCAAGTTTGTGTTTGATGAAAAGTGCCTTAAGGAATTTGAGGAGCTAAAATAGTAGCTCACCACGACACCCATTATTGTCACACCGGATTGGTCTTTTCCATTCGAGCTCATGTGTGACGCTAGTGTTGTAGCTATGTGAGGATTATGGGTCAACGACATAACAAGGTTCTTCATCCTAATTATTATGGAAGCAAGACACTCAACGGGGCACAAGTGAACTATACTATGACAGAGCAAGAGCTTCTTGCAATTGTATATGCTTTTGAAAAGTTTCGAGCTTATTTGTTGGGGTCTAGGGTGGTGGTGTATACCGACCATGCCGCTCTTCGCTATCTCATGGCAAAGAAAGATGCCAAACCCATGTTAATCTAGTGGGTCCTCCTATTGCAAGAATTTGACTTTGAGGTCAAGGACCGTAAAGGCACAGAAAACCAAGTAGCGGATCATCTCTCTAGGCTTGAAGAAGACGAGCGACCGAAGGAAAATCTTGACATCAATGATGCTTTCCCTGATGAGCATATTTTGGCATTGTCTTCTTCATCTACTCCTTGGTACGCCAATATTTCTAACTACTTGGTTAGTGACCTCATTCCGGATGGACTGGAAGCTTACCAAAAGAAGAAGTTTTTGAGAGAGTGCCGGAAATATTATTGGGAAGAACCATTCTTGTTCCGCATTTGAGCTGATAACATCATTAGGAGGTGCGTTCCAGATGAAGAGATGATGCCAATTCTAAAGGCATGCCATGACTCACCGGTTGGGGGGCATCATAGGGGTAATCGAACGACGACAAAGGTACTTGAATGTGGCTATTAGTTTTCGTCGATTTATCATTATGCCAATCAAATGGTCAAGGCTTGTGACCAATGTCAAAGGCAGGGATCAATCTCTAAGAGGCATGAAATGGCAATGCACTTTGTGATGGAGGTTGAGATCTTTGATGTGTGGAGAGTTGACTTTATGGGCCCCTTTTTAAGCTCATGTGGTATGAAATACATCCTGGTGGCTGTGGACTAGGTGTACAAGTGGGTTAAAGCAATTGCCCTACCAAACAATGAGGCAAGGTGTGTAACCGTATTTTTAAAGAAAAATATATTCACACGGTTTGGCACTCCTAGAGCCATTCTTAGTGATGGTGGGTCTCACTTCTGTAACAAGGCTTTCACGGGCTACTAGAGAAATATGGCGTCAAGCATAAGGTGGCCACACCTTTTCACCCCCAATCAAGTGGCCAAGTTGAAGTTTCCAACCGGGAGATAAAGATCATTCTAGCAAAGATTGTTAATGCCAATAGGACCGACTGCTCAAAGAAGCTAGATGATGCAATGTGGGCATTCCGCACAACGTACAAAACCCCTATTGGTACTTCACCTTACCGGCTAGTCTTCGGAAAGGCTTGTCATCTACCCGTAGAATTGGAGCACAAAGCCATGTGGGATTTAAAAAGGTTGAACTTAGACTGGGCGGAAGCTGTAAATTTGAGGTTAACACAACTCAATAAAATGGAGGAATTCTGTTTCCATGAATATAAAAGTGCAGTTGTGTACAAGAAAAGGATGAAGTTTGTCCACAATAAAAAGATCTTGGAAAGGGAGTTCAAGTCGGGTGCCTTGGTTTTGCTTTTCAACTCAAGGCTCAAATTGCTTATGGGCAAGCTAAAATCAAAGTGGTCCGCCCATTCAAGGTGGTAGATGTTTCCCTTTTTTGAGCTGTGGAATTAGAATCTGAGGATGGGCTCTGAACCTTCAAAGTAAATGGCCAGCGAGTCAAGCACTACTTGGGCACAGATGGATAAAAACACTTGGTAGAACAGTTGGCTCTCAAAGATGGTCCATGCCTGACCAATGAATAAGCCCGAAGAGGGGCCAACTTCATCGTGCCGCGGCGTTAAATCAAGCGCTTCATGGGAGGAAACCCATGTGTTGTAACATCCTTTTTGTTCTTTAATTTTTTAATTTTTGTTAGATAGATTAAATTGAGCAATTTAAAGTATGTGTAAGAGTGCAGGTGATCCAAAAAGTCATAAACAGGGTGAAATTGCGCATGAAATGATTAAAAAATCACTAAGAGAGGTTTGCTACATGTATGCGGTCGCATATTTACTATGTGGACCGCATAGGCATCGCATACCTAGACAGTTTGCTGGGGCAAAATTAGTTGCCAAAATGCGGCGGAGAGGTGCACTTTTTGGACTGCATATCGTTTATGCGATCGCAAAGTGCACCGCATAATGGCTTTGAGGGAGAACTGAGCTATCACTACCACATAACACTTATGCGGTCCCATAATGTATTATGCGATCACTTACGCACCAAATTCTCACCAGGTAAGTAACCCTACCCCCTTCGCATAAGCCCCGTCATTTGCACATCAACACACACAACTCATACTTAAACAAAACAAAACAAAAAAAAAAAGAGAAAAGAAGAGAGGAACACAGTTTGCAATTAGACAAAGTGAACAAAGATCACATTGCTTGAATTCATGTCCTTGCTTATGTTTCATTCATCTAACTCTGGTATGTCCTCCTTCCTTACCTCATTTATGTTAATTTCAGTTTTAATTTTTCTTTGCTGTTCACGTAATTTTGTCCTTGGTTCTTTGATTTTGTGTCGTTCTTTTGGGTCATCATGATAGATCTTGCATAATTAAGTAGGTTAAGCTTGCTGGGTAGTGAATTTAGGAACCATCATTGTAGGGTTAGAAACAAACCATGGGGATGATGATGTTCTGCGGCCCGCAAAGTTGATGTGCGGTCCGCATTCATGCCACAGAGGAAACCCTAGGTGACTTGAGGAAGATGACCAAATGCGACGGCTTTGCGATTGCATAAGCGATATGCGGACTGCAAAGCCACCGCATACCCAGACAATCATTACCCAGTCTCGGCATGTTGTATGCGGTAGTTCTGCGATCGCGTTATCCAACTATGCGGTGGATTTCGCGATCGCATAGTGTGAGTGCATTTTCTAGTGCTCAGTTTTGCGATGGATATGCAAACCATATAATGGATATGCGATTGCATAACTCATCGCATAATTGTTTCATCTATTGCAGATTGATATTTGTGTCAGGTTTGTGGTCCGCATAGTACTTATGCGACCTCATAACCTGTCGCATTTTTGACTATTCTTTGTAACATTTTTCTCTGATGTCTGCTATGTCGCTCACACTTCATTTCTTTACTTATATGGCTCCGAAGAAATCTATTGTTGGTAAAAAGAGGACCTCATCCGTCCATCTAGCACAACAAGCCAAACGTTCACGACAAGAACCATCCCGAGCTATTGCTCAACATCCCTCCCAGTCTGATGAAGAGTAGACCTTGCCCTCGGTCGACCTACAGGCTGAGGCAAGAAGAAAGAGGGGAGATGATTTTTAACTCCTGTTTGAGGTTACACGCTCTAGGAGTCTGTATAAACAAGGGATCACGAAATGAAAAATCCTCGAAGAGAAACAGTTGAGTCTGAACGCACTACAAGAGCAGTACCCTCACATACTGGAGAATATCAAGGATAGAAACTGGGATTGCTTCACTAACATGCCTGATGATTTCAATGAAACAGTAGTGCGAGAGTTCTATGATGGGCCAACAGAGATGGTGAGCGAGCCTGGATTTCCTCAGTGATCGCAAACGGGACCCCTACTTGGGTTGACCCTCTGCGCAAAATATTGAAGGAATATCTTACACGAGAGGGTAGATTCTAGCTCAGCTTTGTCACCTCTCGATTGATATCATCCCGGAATGAGCCTGGTATAAGCATTGAGAAAGCTCTTCTCATTGCATGCATTATGACTGGGATCAAGATTGATGGCGGTGACATTATATTTCGAGAGTTAGGGTCCGAGCCAACCAGACCGCCACATCACTGCCCTTCCCATGCTTGATCACAGCCCTCTGTAAGGCGGTGGAAGTCCCTTCATTGCCACACCATGACAAGATGGGGAAAGCGCTGAAGGATATTGGTATCACACGCATTAGTGAAGCGGTGCCATGGGTAGCCGCTGCTCTTCCAAAGATTCAGATCCAGATTTCTGCTGCTGCAGACACTTCAGACTCCCAGCCACCCATTTTTCCTCCGGCCATAGTGGCATCCACTGCCACCCTATAGTCCACCTCTCAGGCCACTATTGCTCAGCCTTCTACTTCCCTACCAGCTCTTTCAAGGTTAGGTCTCTTAGTTCAGCATACCGGCTTCTGAAGGACCGGCTTCTAAAGGACCTCCCCACTCTGATGAGGCAGGATCTTACTCATATCCAGTCCTCAGTGATAGCACTGCAGCAGCAGTATGCATCTTATGAGGATCACCTCCAGCGGATTGAGATTCGACTTGAGAGGGTAGAGCGGGGTGAGCTTGGAGGCCTACCCAAGCTCCGTGATGAGGTTGACACACTGAAGATCGAGCTCCACAAAATGCAAAATCTTTAGTTCGATCTATCCTCCTTCATGCCCAAGGAAGGAGAGCAGGGAGTAGGCACGTCTGTGGCAGGGTTAGATCTTGACTTCTCCACAATAATGACAACACCTGAGCCACAGACTGCCGGGGCTTCCCTGACTCCAACTCCCCCCTGCACACATTGACATCCCTTCCCGGGATGATTCCGGACACTCTGCCGAGTCCGAGGCTGGGGATACAGACGAGAAGGAGACAGAGGAGGAGTCATGGTCCGATGAGGATGAGGGTCCTCAGAGGAAAGGCAAGCAGGTTGCCGTCCCTACAACTACAGAAAAGGAAGAAGAAGCAGCTATTCGGACAGCGATTGAGCACTCACTAGTAGACATGGTCACCAAAGCCACATCATCGACCATTTCTCTATCAGTAGGCGAGGTTACAGCTCCCAGGCCCCAGTCCCATCATCAGGGAAGGTGGAGGTCATACCTCCACCCGTGGAGGTCACTCCTCAGGCTGCGATCTCATCAGTCCCAGCCCCAGTATCAGAGGGTGACCCCACCACCATTCAGCAGGCTACAAACTCCCATAGCGCTTAGTGCACCACATGAAGCCCCTAATACTCTATTTTTCATTTCTTATACATTGGGGACAATGCATGCATTACAGTTAGGGGTGGGATAGCCTTGTATATCTTGTATATATTTTTGTAATCTTGTACATTTTGTTTAGTGATCTTGGTGTATATAAGAAAATTTCTCTTCAACTCTTGTATATAATTGTGTTATCTTTGTACATATATAAAAAAAAACAAAAAACAATTAGATAGTTGCATGCATGTACATCTTTAGTAATTAGCAATGAATTTCCCTTGGTTTTTCTTTGTCGGGTTCTTTTCCAAAGGTGTAATAGTAGAATCATGGCAGTTGAATGAAACATTTTGACCGATTTGGTGTGAGTTTCTAGTTTCAAGCATGTATGGCTGCAAATAACCTATACCCTTCCGTTGTTAAAAAAACAAAAAAAATATTGTTGATCATCTGGGTGAACTTGAGGCTCGCTCTATGACTCCATGCTTACTTATAATGTTCTCCGAGTAGCCAAGTGTAAAACTGTGTTGAGCCAAACATTTCATGTGCCATGTGTGTTAGTTTTGTGTAAATAATTCTCGTGTTTACTTCTGTCATCTAGAACTTGCCAGGTTGGTCTTTCGATGCTCATGATAAGTACATTTAGTTGGAGAAATGACCTTAGGAAGTCTTTGTGTTATTTGAAAACCCAGTTAGCCTTTCAAGCTACCCATTGCATAGACATTATCACTAGTTACCCCATTTGATCCTTTAACCTTTTCTTTGGTCACCTCATTACAAACCTTTCCCATTTTGTAAAATAAATCTCTCTTTTGAAACCGTTCCTCCTTGAACATTGAGAATGAGGCTAAAAGCGTAATTCAGGGGTGTGGTGTCAAGTTGGAAATTGGTAAGGTTGTACAGTGAGTGTAAGAACCTATACCGCAAAGTATTCACATGAAATTATTCAAGCTCAGAGAAAAAAAAAAAGAAAAACAAGAGAAAAGAAAAAGAAATATTTTTATATATATCGAAATATGGAGCCTTGAATAAAATTTAGAGAGGTATTTAAGGTGGTTCGATGTTGGTAACTAGGAGCCAATGAGGGCTGTGTGGTTTGAAATGAAACAAAGGACAACAAGAAAGAAAAATGTGAGTAGTGTTCAAGGAGGGTGTAGTCACTTGTGCCAAAATGTTTATCCAACCCTTCCCTGAGCCTACATTACAAGCTTAAAAAGTCTTTATAGGATCTCCAACAGAATTCTTGAATAGGCGACGAATTAAAATAAGAGCAAGCTTATGGTATGATGTGTTGTAACACTTGAAACTCTTTTTGAGAGTGAATGTCTTTGTGAATATTTCCCTTTTGTTGTCATTTTAAATATTGTGAGTTTGGAACTTTCTTTTTGGTGAGGGCATTTGAACTGTGAGGTCTAACAGAAGTTGAGCTCTTGAAGTCGAATGCAAAGGCACTCACCTGAGAGTAATGTTTTGTCAAATTGGTCGAGGCTCGAAGTTTACAAGTTGATCAGTTTCTTTGTAAATAGCAATGATTGTTCAGGAAGGATAAATAAACGAAATTGCATGCTTGTAATACTGGCGATTACCACCGTCCACATCCACTATTGTTTCATGTCGTTTAGTTGGAGTCTAGAATAGAATAGAGTTATTTTAGTTGCTTGAGGAAAATCACGAGTTTAAGTTGGGGGTGTCATTTAATACGAATTGCTTAGATTTTAGCTCGTATTAAATACAATTGTCTTTTATACTTACGTAATTTTGATGTTTTGCAGTGCATGAAGCTTGAGGACCCAAAAACATGGAAATGGAATAAAATAGCCGAAGAAAGACAAGAATGGGCAAAATGCGACCGCATAGTTGAAAATGCGGACCACAAATCCAACATGCGGACCACATAAGGCCCAGGTGAACCACAGAGTCCAACAGTCAGTGTGGCCAAATATAAGTGAAGAAATGCGGTCCATTATGCTACCAAATAACAGGTTTGCGGGCCGCATAATTGATCATAAGCCTCCTATAGAAGTGGCTGAGAGCATAAATGCGATGACACTATGCGGCCGCATATCAACAATGCGGACCGCATAACTGGAATGAGGTGACCTCCTGGAACTAGGGTTTTGAAGATGCGGTGAGATTGAAGAGAATGCGGACCGCATATCTGTTATGCGACAGAAATGCGATCACACATTTGACCTGGAAGGGCATTTTTGTCCGAAATTGGCCCCGAGTTTTAGCCCACTATAAATAGATTTATTAGGGTTTTGTGGGGGAATCTTGTATGAAAAAAGAGCTACAATCCAAACTTTGAATAGTCCCATCTTTTGGAAGCTTTCAAGTGAAGAATCTTGCACTTTTGTAAGCATTTATGACATTTAATATTCATTTTCTTTTGTATTTTAGCATGTGTGGCTAGTTTTAAATACTAAGGTTGTGGACCCTAAATAGGTGTAATGTCAATGGGTGTTTAACATTGAATATATGTATAATAGTTGGCTGATAGTTATTTACTTCTAATTCTTCATTTATTGTTAGTGGTTGCAAACATTAGCAAGTGCCATTATATTCTTTCTCTACTTGGAAAAGTGAGTTAGGGTTTGGTAGGAGTAAATATCAAAGACTCAAGGTTTTAAACCTTGTTTAATGGAATGCTTAGGAATAAGTGTATTTTATTTGTCATAAATTGATTACTCTTAATTGCAACTCTTTTATATTTGGAAAAATCATAAAGAGAAATACTACCCAATTATTGGAAAATATTAGGTAGTCGTTTAGAAATAATTTGCATATCAAAAGAACCTTGCATTAGAAATATATCATATTAACATCGGTAGCATTACATTTCATTGAAAGGGGCACAACCTTGATTTAGATAATCAAATTAATTACAACCTTATTTAATCATCCTTGTATTAAATTACAATTCAATCTACTATAATACTTTTGTTACTATAATGGAATAGAAATACGAGTTAAGTTAAGATTCACACTACTCAAGCAAACTTTTCACGCCTATTCTCTATGGGATTCGACCCCAACCTTGTTGGGTTACTATATTTGACAGCGATCGCTTTACACTATTTTAAGGTGTAATTTGAGCGTATCACGTACCCACAGGGACGTGTGAATAACTATTTATTAAATTGAAATAAGACAATTAATCTATTCAAGTGATTTTCTAAAGTATAATTATTTAACTAAAATTAATCTAGAATAATAAATTAAGAGATTAAAGAAAACAACGATAAACTTAAAAACGAATTTAATGTGAGTGAATATTCTAGAGCTATGGGTTAGCTAACAATCCCGTTGAGTTTTTCACTTAAATTGTCTAATTAATTTATCTGGTTTATTGGTTAACAGGGTTAATATTGCTCGTAGCCTTCTTCCGAAGTACAACTCGCCTATTCAAGCTAACATAACCCCTATATTCCTATGGAATTAGAATTAACAATAACACATTAATAATTTCGGTATAATAACCAAGCAAGGCGATTAGGTATATTCCTATCCTAACCGCAAATCTGCCTCCCCCCTCCCCCCAGAGTTAAAATCTTGTTCTACTCAATCTTATATGCAATCTAGAATTTCCTCTCCCTAGTTCAATCATTCAATTGGTGATCAAGAAATCAAATTATTAAGCGCAAGATTAAATAAATAAACTAATATTATAAAATAATAAGAACAATTCAAGCTTCAAATTACAACTAGAACAAATAAACTATGAGATTAAAAGAAGAGAAAAGAAGAAGAACTAGTTAGAACCCTCCTCCAAGCGTGGTGTGTGTTCCCCCACGTGAATTTTCCTTCAAAGTATGTTAGTTCCCATCCAAATTAGGTTTATGACCCCTTTTATACGAGTTGGAATCGTGTAGGGCCGAAATAACCTTGTCCCGGACGAACTAAAAAACCCCTCGCAACACAGCGTCCAGGCCACCGCCAAGCGCTGGTCCTGGCACTAAAAATAGTAAATTTTCATGCAATTCTTTCAATCTTTTGCTGCCAAGTTCTTATTTTCTTGTTTGATTTCAATTTCAACTCTTTGTCTTCCACTTGGGGGGACAAAGCCCAATGGGTGCCCCAACTCCTTTTATATTATTGTTTTTTTCTTTATTTTTCTTCTTCCGCATTTTATCCAATTTTGTTCCAAATCTCTTGATTTTCACACCACTTTATTTCTACATAGTTATATTATAATATTAAGTACAAAATAATATAACTAATACTCAAATGACGATTTAAAAGTGCTATAATATGAGATAACAATGGGTAAATATATGCATTTTTGGCCGAACATCAACACCCCACACTTAGACTTTTGTTCGTCCTCGAGTAAGCATTAAAATTACTCTCAATAAATCAAGCCTAGAAACACCACCACTTCGGTTGATACTAACAATGAGGCCCTATAGCAACTCAAACCACCAGATATATACCTCCTCATCATTGTGCAAGATATACAAGTCACAAACAAACAACAAACTTCTATCCTCCTAACCTCATAGAGAGACTCTAACTCACTGAATTTATGCTCGCTCACCTACTCTGTCAAATAATTCTAATAACATCACCTATCTATCATGAAACTAGTGCCCTCACAAGAATAAATATTCCATGTACTCAAATAAAAAAAATAATATAATTTAAGGACTTAGCATAAAAAACAACTCTCTCACTCAAAAAGAATTTACATATATGCACAAAGAACCAAATGATTGCCCATTATGTACATCTATAGTAATTAAGCATGATCAAGTAGAATCAAATAGGACTTTAACGGGCTGTAATATTGGCCAAGGGCGTGTAGGAGAACTTTATAATAGTGTCTAACACTTCCCTAAGAACTTTGCATTTTTTTATACTTCATCACCCATTATTTTTTTCTCTTCACTTTATATTTTAGCCTTTTCTTCATCAATTGTTTCACAAGTATTTCCCTCATATCAAGAATATTTCTTTTTCTTTTTTAAAAAAAAACCTTTTTTTTCTTTTCATTCTTCTTTTTTTCTTTCATATCACATTTTCAAGAAAGATTTTTCATCACTTTGCAGCTATAATTGGTCACCATTTTTTACTTAATCATTTATTTCTTCAAATTTATATATTTATATCATAGTCTAAGTGACAGTGCTCAAGGAAGCAGGGTGCAAAAACTAGGATTCAACAAACGGATAAAGGAAAAAATACTTCTTCCAAAAAAAGGCTACATGCTCAAAGGGCTAACTAGTGGTACAATATCTGGAAAGGCTACAATTTCACAAGACATATCAAAGAAAGCATATTATCATCATCTAAATAAAGCAACACTTTTATTTCTCTTCAATAACATGCATGGCAAGTTCTAGACCAAGATACAAATCATGTAATATATGTAAGAAATCCTCACCACACATGGTACAAGTATCAATCAAGATGGATCAATTCTACTCTAAGACAGGCGGGATCACATCGAACGACAAAATAAGAATAAGGTATAGACAGATGCACAACCCTGAGCTTAGGCGTCAGAAAGTCTGCTATTTCATTCATTTCTCAAGCACTTAGAGGAAAGTACTACTCAAGCTGAGGCCTAAAAATTCTAGTATAAAACAAGTAACAAAGGTTTTCTTCTTCCTCTCTTACTACTCCTAGGAAAAAAAATCCTGAAAATAAAAAATTTATCCGGTTCAAGTTACATCCCCTGGAAAAGAACCGATGCAAAAAGAAAAACCAAGGGATATTATTATCTAACTAAAACTAACTAGAAAAAAAAGAAAATCTTTTTTTATTTTGCAATTGAACCTTAATACCTCAAGAAAGCTGTCCACAAAATCCATCGTCGGGAAAAGTCCATATTTTTTGTTTTTTTCATTTTTTAAATATATTAAAAAATAGAAAATAAAAACTACTACATTACGAAAAAAAATACAACTAAGTTAGGATAACACAGAAAATCACTCAGACAATCTCCTCACCCCACACTTAAAATTGTGCAATATCCTCAATGCACATTGAAAATACCAAAAGGGTAAAAGAGACTCCCTGATAGGCCAACACTGAAGAATTAGCAGCTCACGATATACTCAGACTTCTACCAGGTATGATCCCTTGTGTGGGCACCCCACACTTAGCTCTCACGATCAATTTCTCTTTTGCACAAGACTATTAGTTTTGACTCCATGCTCATACTCCTACAAAATACAAAAATGATACTACAAAAAAAAAAGTAACAGAATAAAAAGATAATAATAACCAACAAGAAAAAGAAAAAAATAGATTTGGGTTGCCTCCCAACAAGTGCCTTATTTATAGTCGTGGCACGACGCCATCACTTTTCCTACCACTTTGGCGATATGAATTGCGCCCCCAATTTTGCACCAATTTATCGATCACGTTCCTGGGGCAGTGGTGTAAAAATAAAGGAACCAAGCAACAGGTATCGCATCTTGCACATCTTGGCCTTTAAGTGTGGGATGTCGTTTTGTCTCCTTGGAATCACAAATTTCAAAAGATAAGACTTTGTTCCTCATCTATTGACTCCTCCATATGCTCGACAAGATCAATTCCCTTGTCACCAACCAAACACAATGTTGAAAAGTGTTTAGAATGAGGTTCAATACGCTCCAACTCCAAAACTGCATTATTTTTTGACATCCTCAATTTTGCACTCTTCATAAACCTTGACATCATTAATAATATTTTGGTCGAATGGTTGGAATTCCTCTTTCTGTTCCATAAGCTGGTCAGTATCTACATGTGATGACCCAAAAGGTCATCTTGTGAAATTTAGCAGAAACTGTGTTCCGAGGCCCAAAAAGCCTCCGTTAATCTCACCTCGTTGTGCGTGCACAGCCCGACCGCGTACCCGAGAAATGTTTATGTGGAAATGTGTTGAACTGTTGAATTTATGATAATTAATGGAATAAAGTTGACTTTGGTCAATATTTTTGGTAAGCGAACCTAGCACCGTGATTTGACGGTCCCGAAGGGTCCGTAGGAAAATATGGGACCTGGGCGTATGCCCGAAATCGAATTCTGAGTTCCCAAGCCCGAGAAATGAATTTTTAAAGAAAATTATTTTCTGAAAATAATAAAGACTTTTGAAAATGGACATTGATGTGAAATCTGTTTTACCGGGCCCGTATTATGGTTCCGGAACCCGGAACAGGTTTAATATATGTTATGTGAATTATCTGTGAAATTTGGTGTAAAACGGACTTGAAATGATGTGGTTCGGATCGAAATTGGAATATTTTAGCTTTATGAAACTTTAACAAAACTCTATGAGTTTTGAGGTTTAATTCATTGTTTTGATGTTATTTTAGTGGTTTAATCAGTCGAATGAGTTCGTAGGATGATTTTGGAAGTCATGTGTATATTTGGTGTCATTCCGACTAGTATAGGTCAGTTTGGTACGTTGTTAGTGAAGTCTAGAAAACTTAAAGTTCCTAAGTTTGGTTCTTGGGGTTTGGGGGTGTGATTTTGAGTTTTAGCATTGTTTTAGGTGTTCCAAAGACTCGAGCGAGTCCGTGTTATGATTTGGGACTCGTTGGTCTATTTGGACTAGGGCTCGGGTGGGCCCAGGTGCCTTCCGGGCACCTAACGGGGCTAAAAACCAGCAAACATAGCTGCTGGTGCACATGTTCTGGTGCGAACGCAGTTGCAGTTGCCCAGTCGCAGGTGCGGGACCGCTCCTGTGGTCCCCAATATCGCAGGTGCGATTACCCAAAGACCTGGCCAATTATCGCGGGTGCGGATAATATTCTGCAGGACCGGAGCCGCAGGTGCAGTCTCCAATCCGCAGGCGCGGGCCCAGGCTCCCAAGCCGCAAGTGCGGAATCACTGTTTAGGCAGTGTGTTTTATATACAGGTTTTAAACCCATTTTTCTCATTTCTTTCTTCTTCCTTGGGTGATTTTCCTCCATTGTTAAGGGCTAACGACCTGGTCTTCTAAGGTAAGTGAACTCTACTCAAAAAAATTAGCTTCATCCATGGATTCTAGCTTAATTAACTACATAAATTAGTGCAAAAATTAAGAATTTGGGTAATAACCCAGAACTTGTAACCATTTGAGAGTTTTCTGTGAATTGGCCACGAAATCAAGTAAGAATCGTATATTAATGATCCTTATGCTTTGGGTGAGTGTCCCCTTCGAGAATTATTAGAATCCGAGCGAGCGGGCCCGGGGTCGAATTTTGATATTTTTGGAAGAATGCTAGGAATTGTATATTTAGGCTATGGGATTGTATTAACGAGTCATTATTGATGTTAATAAGTTAACTATGTCTAGATATTGTTGTTCCGAAGTTGAATTCAAAAGGAAAGGCGGTGTTAGAGGCTTGATTGCTATTTTTGGACCCGAGGTAAGTGTCTTGCCTAACTTTAGTGAGGCAATAGGTATCTTATGCTATGTGCTAAGTATTTATCATGTGCATTGCATAGGTGAGGTGACGAGTACCTATGCATTGTGTGTCAAGCATGCCTGTGAGTCCATTTTTGACGAAATTCTTGTCCTTACTTCCACATCTATTGTATTATGAATTTATCTTTACTTGGAAGTTGATTGTAGTTGAAAATCCTCGTTGATGAACTTGTGGTGTAATGGTCCTATTGAGTTACCCAACTGTAAAGGATATACTTGAAAAGGTTGGTTATAGTTGAGACCCTTGCCGGGTAATTTGTTATGATAATGACTGATATTTTCCCCTTGCCGGGTAATCATGATTTGTGATTCCACTATGCTGCATTCCTTGCCATTTTGATGATTGTCATTGCATTAGTGAGGAAGAGTGTAAAGCACGAAGGGTGATGTCGTGACATGATTTACATTGATTATATAATATATCGCATAGTGAGAAAGAGAGTAAAAGCACGAAGTGGACATTCCGTGCCATATTTTATATTGTTATGCACGAGGGGACATTCCGTGCTATATTTTATATTGTTATGCAAGAGGGGAAATTCCGTGCCATATTTTATATTGTTATGCACGATGGGACATGCCATGCCATAATTTATATTGTTATGCACGAGGGGACATGTCGTGTCGTTTCTTTTCACTATTTAATTTTGTTGTCAATTCCCATTGCTATTTTTGGATGTTAGACTGTTGTTTTCGTTTCCGTCATTTCAGTATTTGCTATCTCTTACCCCCAGCATGTTCTTCCCCGTAATTGTATTCTTGTTTAGTTTCTACTATACTATTGAACTGCACATGTACATTTTGTTGTCATGTCCTAGCCTCGTCACTACTTCGCGGAGGTTAGGCTCGACACTTACTCAGTACATGGGGTCAGTTGTACTGATGCTACACCTGCACTTTTTTATGTTGTGCAGATTAGGCAGCCGGACCCGGTGGACATCACTAGTGGGAGTGTCCTTCAGTTCACCCTACAGGCTTCAAGGTATACCCGCTGGCGTTCTTGGGCCTTGGCGTCTCTCCTATCCCTAGTTCTTCCTTATGTCTTGTTTTTTCTCTAGCCTTCAGAGAAAGTTATGTATTTCCTTTCAGACTTTGTATTTAGCACTCCTATAGACAGTTCGTGAGTTCGTGACTCCAGGTTTTGGGAAATTATTGCGACATTGTATTATGTTGTCTTTACTTAGTTTTGAAACTTTATTTATTTCCGCTGTTAAGTTGTGAACTGTTTTAGCTTATTCTGTTAATTCGATGTTATCATGTTAGTTTAACTGTACACGTTGGCTTGTCTAGCAAGTTCAACGTTAGACGCCATCACAACCCGATGGTGGGATTTCGGGGTGTGACACTACAATAATTGGTTGTAGGTCATCAGACGCCTCAACCTTTTTATTCAATTGAGCCCGCAGGTCATGGATATCTGAGCAAAATTGGTCTATCTCTTGCGTGAGCCAGTTCTTTCTTCTACCAGTTGTTCTGTCATATTTGAAAGACCATTACAGAGAGACTCATGAAATTTTATTATTTGAGATTGTTCCTCTAGCCAAGATTGGCTCACTATATCTGCTTCTCCTAAATTATCTTCTGGTGGGAACTCCCTCTCTTCAACCACTTCCTCCACCCCGGCCTTCATTCACGTGAGTGATGCACTAATCCTTTGTATAACCTTTTGATTTTCATCTTGTTGCTCGGCTATTTGCCTTATCATCATGTTCTGTTGCTCGGCTACTTGCCTTATCATGTCCATAATACGAGCCAGGCATTCCATATCCTCCACTTCCTTGCTCCTATCAAACTCATAAACATTATTAGAAACATTATAATAAGAACTCTGAGAACGATAATAAGAATTAGGACGAACATCCCAATGACCACCTTGACAACCACACACATTACAAAGATTCCGCACATCAGATTAATATGCACAATTTGGCCACATGTGTGGTCCTCCAAAATATGGACAAGGATCACCATAATAAGGGTAACCAATATTCGACCAATTATCATTACAAGATTCCATGTAAACAAAGATAATAAAATATTAAACTAAGCTAAAATTTAAAAAACATGAATAGACAAAAACTAACAATCTAATCTAGAAGAATAGTTAATTTGTAAGTCCCCGGCAACGACGCCAAAAACTTTTTTCTCCCAAAAGCACACGCAAGTATACGTGGTCGTACAAGTAATAAAAGATTGTAACTCCAGATATCGTACTCCCAGGGACTTGTGATTAACTATTTACTAAATTAAAATAAGACAATTAATCTATTCAAGTGATTTTTTAAGGTATGAATATTTAACTAAAATTAATCTAGAATAATAAATTAACAGATTAAAGAAAACAACGACAAACTTAAAAACGAATTCAATGTGAGTGAATATTCTAGAGCTATAGGTTAGATAAGAATCTAGTTGAGTTTTTTACTTAAATTGTCTAATTAATTTATCTTGTTTATTGGTTAACATGGTTAATATTGCTCGTAGCTTTCTCCTGAAATATAACTCGCCTATTCAAGCTAATCTAATGCCTATATTCCTATAGAATTAGAATTAACAAGAACACATTAATAATTCATGTATAATAACCAAGCAATGCGATTAGGCATATTCCTATCCTAAACGCNCCCCCCCAGAGTTAAGATCTTCCTCTACTCAATCTTATATGCAATCTTGAATTCCCTCTCCCGAGTTCAATTCTAAATCGTAGATAGTATTCAATTGGTATCAAGCAATAAAATAATTAAGCGCAGGATTGAATAAATAAAACAATATGATAAAATAATAAGAACAATTCAAGATTCAAACTACAACGTTCATGTAGCACCCAAAACTCTAGAATAATAAACTATGAGATTAAAAGAAGAGAAAAGAAGAAGAACTAGTTAGAAACCTCCTCCAAGCGTGATGTGTATTCCCCCATGTGAATTTCCTATAAAGTATGTTAGTTTCCCTCCAAATTAGGTTTAGGGCCCCTTTTATACGAGTTGGGACAGCGTAGGGCCGAAATAACCATGTCCCGGACGAACTAAAAAAACCCATGCAACACAGCGTCCAGGCCAACGCCAAGCGCTGGTCCTGGCGCTGAAAACAGTAAGTTTTCATGCAATTCTTTCAATCTTTCGCTGCCAGGTTTTTATTTTCTTGTTTGATTTCAATTTCAACTCTTTGTCTTCTATTTGGGGAGACAAAATCAAAAGGGTGTCCCAACTCCTTTTATATAATTTTTTTTCTTTCGCATTTTATTCAATTTTGCTCCAAATCTCTTGATCTTCATATCGCTTTATTCCTACAAAGTTAAAATATAACATTAAGTACAAAATAATATAACTAATACTCAAATGATGATTAAAATGTGCTATAATATGAGATAACAATGGGTAAATATGCATTTTTGGCTGAACATCACCTAACCTTAGGTTGAAAGTAGTGACGAGCTGGAACAATGGTCAAAGTCCAACACTAATAGCCAACAATAGTTCATAACAACATAATGAAAGTAATAAAAGAAGCGACTCAGCTATAAAATACTCAGCTGGTTCACAGTTCCAGATAATAGGTATGCTTTTCAAATATATTCGCGAAAAGCCAAATCTTTTACCGAAATCGCCAAAAATATGAGTAAGTTTCAAAATTGTAATTTGTCCCAAAACTTTCAATAGGTAAATGTTTCATTCTCAAACTGCATGAGAAAAATACATATCTATGCCTACATGTGAATATGTATGAGAAGTCATGAAATGATGTGATACTGTACAACATGAGGAAAATGCACCTCTATGCATGTATGTCAAGTGTGCATGTAGAATGCGATGCAGCTCAGTGATAAAATAATATGCATTCTCTCAGTGTATCAATTCAGTCAGTCCTCCGAGAAACTCAGTCCACATATGTCACGAACCAAATCCCAATTTAGGTCGCAATGGCGCCCAACTCCGTTGTCAGGCAAGCCAACCTTAATTTACCAGTGATCCCCTATTTAATTCCTAAAATAATATTCCATAATTGAGAGGTTTTCTTTTAGATTTCAAATTTAGAAGTAAACAAGTGACTTAGACAACCAAAAGTGAGTAATATATTAATCAACACTAATAATTACAACCCAACAAAATAGAATATCCACTACATGTGCATGCCAGGAACTGGCATCACAGGTTTACGGGCATCTAATAGAATGAGTATCCAAAAGAAAGTACAAGTCTGCCCTACTGTCTGAAGAAAAGTAATATAGACATAGCAAAAGAAAAGAGGAACTCCAAGGTGCTGCCAGAGAGATACGTCAAGGAAAGCAGCTCACCGAGAGGTCCACGCTAAATACACGTTAGGGACGAGCTCCGGATGAATACCCAGATGCACCTGCCTCAGAGCCTGTACAATTAAGTACAGAAGCGTAGTATGAGTACATAAAAATATATGTATCCAGTGAATATCCCGCCTAATATCGAAGAAGTAGTGACGAGAGGTAGACGTGATACTTACTAGGGTCAACATTTCTAAATAACATGATTTAATAGGAACTAGGCAGGCATAACAGTCGTAGAAATCACAAAGATATAAATTATCAAGTATAGTTGTAATTACCATTGCATGTCAAATTTCACAAGTATATAATGTACTAAATTCCCTTTTTAACATGAAACAGTTTACACAGTTACAACAAATTCCCAGTAAATCATATAGCACATACTAGGCTGGAAGCGTATGGCCGAAACGTCGCGAAATTAAATGTGCACTGCCGAGGGTCGAACTGCTCGAACCATAGATGCATCTATTACCCCGCTCGCAAATCGAACATGCAACGCGGTTGACATAATAGTAGGGCTATTCCGCTCACGAATCATACATGTGACGCGGGCGCCGCATACATACATAAAATTTTCAATTTTTAAGGAATTAACAAAGATTATTCTTTAAAGCAAAAACTTAAGCAATATATTATGGAACAGAACTTCCTAATATTCTCATGCCAATTCAAGGATAATAAGAAATTCAAAATTCATTTACAAATACATGTAAGGTACATATAAGCATGCTCGTGAGTCCTAGAACTACCCATCATAACATAGTAGTAGCTACGTACGGACTCTCGTTACTTCATGTGTGCGTAGCCCCCGCAAAAAAGGACATGCAATTAGTTATAATCACCTATGGGGACAATTCCCTATTAAAAGGTTAGAAAGGAGACTCACCTCGTGTCGAATCTACTCCCCAGACCAAGAACGCACCCGAAACTCCGAACTCTATACCCGAGGACTCAAAACTATCCAAATGTTATACAAATACATCAATTTATGCTGAAAGTATGGAAATCCTCCTCCTATTAAGTCAAATTCGTCATTCTTGAAGAAATCCAAAAATCCGACCCCGGGCCCGCATGCTCGGATTCCAAAAATTCCCAAAGGAAACACTTACCCGTTACCTAAGGATCATTAATCTATAGTTTTTGTATGAAGCAAATTTCATGTTAATTTTCCAAGTTTTCATAAAACCTAGGTTTTCACTCTAACCCATAATTTTCCACTAATTAGGAGGTTAATCTACCTAGGATTTCATGTATTAAACTAATATTGGAGTAGAAATCACTTACCTTTCAGTAGCTAGGTGGATTGGCCCTTTGCCAAGCTCCCTAAGTCGACGATGGTGGAAGAAAAGTGGATAAAATGAGCCTTTCCCATGTTTAAAAGAGCACACTGCCTGACAGTGGTTCCGCACCTGCAATCTCGCACCTGCGAGCACAGGCTCGCACCTGCGGAAATGGACGAGGAAGCCTTGGCACGCACCTCTGGAGAGGAGATCGTACCCGCGGCTCCGCTCCTGCGGAACTTTGTCCGCACCTGCGAGAATTGGGCTGCCCGCTGGGGGTCGCACCTGTGAGGGTGGGACCGCAGGAGTGGTCTAGCAACTGCGACTGGGCAACCGCACCTGCAGATCACACCATAACAGGTGCACCGGCAGCTATTTCAACTGGTTTTTGGCCTTGTGTGGTGTCTGGGAGGCACCTGGGCCCACCCGAGCCCCTGTCCAAATATACCAACAAGTCCCAAATCATAATACGGACTCCCTCGAGCCTTCGGAATGCTCAAAACAATGCTAAAACTCAAAATCACATCCCAAAACTCCTAGAATCATAACTTAAGAACTTCAATTCGTTAACAATGCGCCGAACCAACCTATACTACCCAGAATGACACAAAATTTTGCAAGCAAGTCATAAATGACTTAACAGAACTATTCCCGGTCTCGGAATTCCGTTCAGACCTCGATAACAGAAAAACACATTCCAAACAAAATTTCAAATTCAAAGAAACTCTAATTTCAATATTGGGCACCGAACGCCTCGGGTCATCCAAAACCAATTCCGAACATACGCCCAACCCTAAAATTATCATACAAAGCTATCAGAACCATCGAAACTCGATTCCGAGGTCGTTTACACAAAATGTTGACCGAAGTCAAACTTTGGCCTTAAAGGCCAACCTTAAGGAACCAAGTGTTCCTATACCACTCTAAACACTTCCGGATCCCGAACCACCTATTCTCGCAAATCATAAATCAGAATAAGCCGCTACGAGAAGTCTCATTTAGGGGAAAGGGGTCCTGATACGCAAAATGAATTGGGTCATTACATTCTCCACATCTTAAACAAACATTCATCCTCGAACAGGTCTAGAATCATACCTGAAGTGCTGAATAAATGTGGATATCTGCTCTGCATGTCCTCCTCGGACTCTGAGGTCGCCTCCTCGACCAGTTGGCCCCTCCACTGGACCTTTATGGTAGAAACTCTCTTGGACCTCAACTGGCGATCCTGTCTATCCATAATAGCAACTGGCTCCTCCTCATAGTCCAACCTCTCATCCAACTGAATAGGGCCGAAATCAACCACGTGAGAGAAGTCGGCATGGTACCTCCAGAGCATGGATACATGAAAAACTGGATGGACTCCTGAAGAACAGGGAGGTAAAGCTAGCTCATAAGCAACCTCCCCAACTCGTCTCAACACCTGGAAGGGACCTATAAACCTTAGGCTCAGCTTGACCTTCTTCCTGAACCTCATAATACCCTTCATTAGCGAGACTTTCAACAGAAGCTTATCTCCCTCCATAAATGATACATCATGCGCCTTCCGATCCGTGCAACTCTTCTGTCTGGACTGTGTTGTGCGGAGCCTCTCCTGAATAAACTTCACTTTCTGCAAAGCATCACTCACCAGGTCAAAGCCATATAACTTAGCCTCGCCAGGCTCGAAATACCCGATGGGAGAATGACATCGCCGACCATACAAAGCCTCAAATGGAGCCATTTCGATGCTGGACTGGTAACTATTATTGTAAGCAAACTCAGCCAAAGGCAAGAACTGGTCACGCTGTTCTCCGAAGTCAATCACACATGCCCTAAGAATGTCCTCCAATATCTGAGTTGTACGCTCCGACTGACCATCGGTCTGAGGGTGAAATGATGTGCTGAGATCTATCTGGGTACCCATCTCACTATGCAATGCTCTCCAGAAGTGCGAGGTGAACTGAGGACCTCGATCTGATACAACGGACACCGGCACACCATGCAACCGGAGTATCTCCTGAATGTAGATCTGTGCCAACCTCTCAGAAGTATATGTAGTAGCAACTGGAATGAAATGCGCTGATTTCGTCAACATGTCCATAATGACCCAAACCGAGTCAACCTTCCGCAAAGTTTGAGGTAACCCAACCACGAAGTCCATAGTGATGCGCTCCCACTTCCACTCGGGAATGGGCATCTGCTGAAGTAGGCCTCCTGGTCTCTGGTTCTCATACTTAACCTGCTGGCAATTAAGACACCTAGCCACATACTCCACAATGTTTTTCTTCATTCGCCTCCACCAGTAATGCTGCTTCAAAGCACGATACATCTTTGTAGCACCAGGATGAATAGAGTACCCTGAACTGTGTGCCTCCTCTAGAATCCTCTCCCTCGAGCCATGAACCTTAGGAACACATAAACGGCCTTGAAGTATCAGAACACCATCCTCGCCAATAGTAACCTCCTTGGCACCACCCTGGACCAGTGTCTCCCGAAGCTCTGCCAAGCAAGGATCATCAAACTGTCGAGCCTTAATCTCACCCAATAACGAAGACGGAGCAACCACATGTGCTAGAACTCGACAAGGCTATGAAAGATCTAATTTCACCAGGCGATTAGCCAAGGACTGAATGTCCAAGGCTAGAGGTCTATCCTCTGCTGAAATATAAGCCAAGATACCCATACTCTCCGCCTTCCTGCCTAAATCATCTGCCACCACATTCGCCTTTCCCAGATGATAAAGAATGGTGATGTCATAATCATTCAGCAACTCAAGCCACTTGCGCTTTCTTAAATTAAGATCCTTCTGCCTGAACAAGTGCTGCAAGCTACGGTGATCCGTATAAACCTCACAGGATACCCCATACAAATAGTGTCTCCAAATCTTCAGAGCATGAACAATCGCCTCCAACTCCAAATCATGCACATGATAATTCTTCTCATGAACCTTCAGCTGGCGTGAAGCATAAGCAATAACTCTCCCTTCCTGCATCAACACACACCCCAAGCCAACGCGTGAAGCGATGCAATATACTGTATACATCCCAGAACCAGAAGTCAATACCAATACTGGTGCTAAGGTCAATGCTGTCTTGAGCTTCTGAAAGCTCGCTGCACACTCGTCGGACCATTGGAAAAGGGCATTCTTCTGAGTCAATCTAGTAAGTGGGGCTGCAACGGGTTAAAAGCCCTCCATAAATCGCCGGTAGTAGCCTGCTAGACCCAAGAAACTCCTAATCTCTGTAGCTGAAGTAGGACGTGGCAAACTTTGAACTGCCTTAATCTTCTTAGGATCAACCATGATACCCTCTCTGGATACTACATGTCCCAAGAATGCCACGGAATCCAACTAAAACTCACACCTGGTGAACTTAGCATATAGCTTATGTTCTCACAAAGTCTGGAGCACCACGCTCAAATGCTGCTTGTGCTGTCCCAGGCTACGTGAGTAAATCAGAATTTCATCAATGAAGACAATGACAAAAGAATCAATATACGGCCTGAACACCCTGTTCATCAAGTCCATAAATGTTGTTGGGGCATTAGTCAAGCCAAAGGACATCACCAGGAACTCATAATGGCCATATCTCGTACGAACAGCAATCTTCAGAACATTTGAGGCCCGAATCTCAAATCAATCTTAGAAAACACCCGGGCACCCTGAAACTGATCAAACAAATCATCGACGCGTGATAAAGGATACTTGTTATTAATAGTGACCTTGTTCAACTGGCGGTAGTCAATACACATCTGAATAGTCCCTTCCTTCTACTTCACAAATAAAACTGGGGCACCCCATGGTGATACACTCGGCCTGATAAACCCCTTACATAATAGCTTCTCAAGCTGCTCCTTCAACTCCTTTAACTCTTTTGGAGCCATACAGTACAGAGGAATAGATATAGGCAGGGTGCCTGGAGCCAAATCAATGCAGAAATCAATATCACGATCCGGAGGCATGCTTGGA
The DNA here is from genome assembly GCA_005239525.1 of Nicotiana knightiana. Lineage (NCBI taxonomy): Eukaryota > Viridiplantae > Streptophyta > Magnoliopsida > Solanales > Solanaceae > Nicotiana > Nicotiana knightiana. The sequence goes on along the minus strand of ML412029.1, from coordinate 42,549 downwards.
AGATCTGAAGGAAATACATCAGCAAACTGTCGAACCACTAGCACTGAATCAATAATCGGAGACTCGGTGGTGATGTCCCGCACATACGAAAGATAGGTCAGACAACCCTTCTCGACCATATGTCGAGCCTTCAGGAATGAGACAACCCGGCTGGCTGCATTAACTGAGGAACCTTTCCGCTCCAGCCTAGGCGACTCGGGCATGGCTAAGGTAACTGTCTTGGCATGGCAATCTAACACGGCATGATAAGGAGATAACCAATCCATGCATAAAATAACATCATAATCAACCATGTCGAGTAGTAGGAGGTCTGCTCTGGTCTCGAACCCACAAAATGAAATCACACAGGACCAATAAATCCAGTCTACAACCACAGAATCGCCCACGGGGGTGGACACATAAATAGGAGTACCCAAGGACTCGTGAAGAACATCCAGGAAACAAGAAAATAAGGCTGACACATATGAATAGGTGGATTCTGGATCAAATAACACTGATGCATCTCTACCACCTACTGAAATAGTATTTGTGATCACGGCATCTAAGGCCAGTGCATCTGATCGAGCCGGAATGGCATAGAATGTAGCTGGAGCACTAGATGACTGACCTCTGTTGGCATGAATAGGGGCTGGTAGAGCTTCCCCTACCTGGCCTCCACCTCTGGGACGAACTTTACCAGTCTTCCCTCCACCTCTGGGTGGACGAGCCGTCGGTGTTGAAAATGTAGGCTGATAGCTCTATTGAATGGCCTTGCCCCGAAGCCTGGGACAAGTCCTCCTCATATGGCCTGGATCCCACGCTCATAACATATGGCTGGTGGCATGGCCTGCCGCCCTGAAGAAGGACCCTGGACAGCTAGGGGACGGTGAGAACTCTCCGGCATGGCACTGAAGTAAGGACTAGAAGACCCCTGATGACCAGAATACCCGCCTGAGGAACCCTGAATGGCTGGTGGACGGGAGGAACTCTCTGGCATAGCGCTGAAATAGGGCCTCACTGGAGCACCACGGGGAGGTGGTGGAGTAACTGAATATATAGGCTTGCTAGGTTGGCCTCTACTGAACTAACCTCTACCCCTGGCTGGGGCACCTCTGAAATCTCCTAAAAATCTAGCTCTCTTATCCTGCTGACCCTGCTCTCTGCCCCTCGAACGATAACCCTTAATCCGGCGAGCTATCTCGATAACAAGCTGATATGGAGTCCCCATCTCCACCTCTCGGGCCATGTTGGCCCTAATACCTGAGTGCAGCCCAGCTAAAAATCTCCGAACTCTCTCAGTATCAATACGAAGTCTCATAAGGGCATGACGAGACAACTCAGAAAACTTGGCCTCGTAGTTTGTCACTAACATCTGCCCCTGCTCCAGCTGCTCAAACTGATATCGCAGCTCTTCCCTCTCGGAGGGTGGAGTATACCTGTCCAGGAAGAGCTGAATGAATAGCTCCCAAGTGATGGCAGGGGAACCTGCCGGTCTACCCAGGATATAGGACTGCCACCATCTGCGAGCCCTGCCCTCAAGCTGAAAAGTTGTGAAGTCCACTCCATGGGACTCCAGTATCCTCATGTTGTGCAGTTTGTCCCTGAACCTATCAATAAAGTCCTGGACATCCTCTCCCTTCTCACCCCTGAAGATAGGAGGGTGCAATCGGGTCCATCTATCTAGTAACTTCTGCGGATCGCCGTCCGCAGCTGGTCTGAGCTCAGGTGCTGCTGCTACTGGTTAAGCTCAACCCGTGGGCAGTGTACCCGGGGTCTGGGCTCCCCCTCCTGCCTGAGATGTGGTAGGATTCGCTAGAAATAAACCAGCCTGCGTCATAACGTCCATAAATCTCATCATACAGCCCTTGACCTCCTGGAAGCCTGGCACCGTCATAAAGTCTACTGGGACAGGATCTGCTGGGGGCACCTCGCCCTGCCTCTCTGAGATAGGATCCTCTATCAGATCCGCTGGGTGTGCCACTGTAACCGCTCTGGAATGCCCTCTCCCCCTACATCAGGCCGGTGCCCTCCCTCGGCCTCTTCCACGGCCTCGGACGGCGGGGGTAGCGGCATCTCCCGGGTCTAGAACGTCAGCCGCGCGATTCCTCACCATCTGTGAGAGAGAATGGAAGAATAAGATTTAGTAAACCATCAACTCCACGATAGAACATGAATAAAGAGAGTTTTCCTAATACCCTATAGTCTCCCGAAGATAAATACAGACGTCTCCGTATCGAACCGCAAGACTCTATTAGGTTTGCCCGTGACTTGTGAGACCTACGTGAACCTAGAGCTATTATACCATGTTGTCACGACCCAAATCCCAATTTAGGTCGCGATGGCGCCTAACTCTTATGCCAGGCAAGCCAACCTTAATTTACTAGTGATCCCCTTTTTAATTCGTAAAATAATGTTCCATAATTGAGAGGTTTTCTTTTAGATTTCAAATTTCGAAGTAAACAAGTGACTTAGACAACCAAAAGTGAGTAATATAGTAATCAACACTAATAATTACAACCCAACAAAATAGAATATCCACTACATGTGCATGCCAGGAACTGGCGTCACAGGTCTACGTGCATCTAATAGAACGAGTATCCAAAAGAAAGTACAAGTCTTCCCTACTATCTGAAGAAAAGTAATACAGACATAACAAAAGAAAAGAGGAACTCCAAGGTGCTGCCAGAGAGATACATAAAGGAAAGCAGCTCACCGAGAAGTCCATGCTAAATACACGTCAGGGGCGAGCTCCGGATGAATACCTAGATGCACCTACCTCATAGCCTGTACAATTAAGTACAAAAGCGAAGTATGAGTACATAAACAGATATATACCCAGTGAGTATCCCGCATAATCTCGAATAAGTAGTGACGAGAGGTAGACGTGATACTTACTAGGGTCAACATTTCTAAATAACATGATTTAATAGGAACTAGGCAGGCATAACAGTCGTAGAAATCACAAAGATATAAATTATCAAGTATAGTTGTCATTACCTTTGCATGTCCAATTTCACCTAGCATATAATGTACTAAATTCCGTTTTTAACATGAAACAATTTACACAGTTACAACAAATTCCCAGTAAATCATATAGCACATACTAGGCCGGAAGCGTACGACCGAAACATCGCGAAAATAAATGCACATTGTCGAGGGCCGAACGGCTTGAACCATAGGTGCATCTATTACCCCACTAGCGAATCGTACATGCGACGCGGTTGACATAATAGTAGGGCTATTCCGCTCACGAATCATACATGTGACGTGGGTGCCGCATATATACATAAAATTATCATTTTTTAAGGAATTAACAGAGATTATTCTTTAAAGCAAGAACTTAAGCAATATATTATGGAACACAACTTCCTAATATTCTCATACCAATTCAAGGATAATAAGCAACTCAAACTACGTTTAGGAATACATGTAAGGCACATATAAGCATGCTCGTGAGTCCTAGCACTACCCATCATAAAATAGTAGTAGCTACGCTTGGACTCTCATCACTTCGTGCATGCGTAGCCCCTGCAAATAAGGACATGCAATTATTTATATATGGGGACAATTCCCTCTTACAAGGTTGAAAAGGAGACTCACCTTGTATCGAATCTACTCCCCAGACCAAGAACGCGCCCGAAACTCCGAACTCTACACCCAAGGACTCGGAACTAGCCAAATGTTATACAAATACATCAATTTATGCTCAAAGTATGGAAATCCTCCTACCACTAAGTCAAATTCTTCATTCTTGAACAAATCCTAAAATCCAACCCCGGGCCCGCATCCTCGGATTCCAAAAATTCCCGAAGGAAACACTTACCTGTAACCTAAGGATCATTAATATTTAGTTTTTGTATGATTCCATGGAACATTTCGTGGTAATTTTCCAAGTTTACCTAAAACCTAGGTTTTCACTCTAACCCATAATTTTCCTTTAATTAGGAGGTTAATCTACCTAGGATTTCATGTATTAAACTAATATTGGAGTAGAAATCACTTACCTTTCAGTAGCTAGGTGGATTGGCACTTTCCCATGCTCCTTAAGTCGACAATGGTGGAAGAGAAGTGGATAGAATGAGCTTTTCCCGTGTTTAAAAGAACACACTACCTGACAGTGGTTCCCCACCTGCGGCTCGAGGATCACACCTGCGGAAATGGACGAGGAAGCCTGGTCCCGCACCTGTGGAGAGGAGAAAGCACCCGCGGCTCTGCTCCTGCGGAACTTTGTTCGCACCTGAGAGAATTGGGATGCCCTCTGGGGGTCGCACCTGCGACTGGTCAACCGCACCTGCGAATCACACTAGAACAGGTGCACCAGCAGCTATTTCAGCTGGTTTTTGGCCTCGTGTGGTGTCCTGGAGGCACCTGGGCCAACCCGAACCCCCGTCCAAATATACCAACAAGTCCCAAATCATAATACGGACTCGCTCAAGACTTCGGAACGCTCAAAACAGTGCTAAAACTCAAAATCACATCCCGAAACCCCTAGAATCCTAACTTAAGAACTTCAAGTTCTTGAATTTGCTAACAATGTACCGAACCAACCTATACTACTCGGAATGATACCAAATTTTGCAAGCAAGTCATGAATGACATAACGAAACTATTCCCAGTCTTGGAATACCGTTTGGACCTCGATAAAACAAAAACATGTTCCAAACAAAATTTTAAACTTAAGGAAACTCTAAGTTCAATATTGGGCGCCGAAACCCCTCCGTGTTATCCAAAACCCATTCCGAACATACGCCCATGTCAAAAATCATCATACGAAGCTACTGGATCTGTGAAAACTCGATTTTTGAGGTTGTTTACACAAAATGTTGACCAAAGTCAAACTTTGGCCTTAAAGGCCATCCTTAAGGAACCAAGTGTTCCTATACCACTCTAAACGCTTCCGAATCCCGAACCACCCGTTCCCGCAAGTCATAAATCATAATAGGCCGCTACGGAAAGTATCATTTAGGGGAACAGAGTCCTGGTATGAAAAATGACCGGTCGGGTCGTTACAACACAACCACACGATCCTCATAGCCACTCAGTCGTCATAGTCACTCAAGCCTCCCAATCACTCGGCACTTGCACTCAGTAGGTACCATATGCATACTCTCCAGTCTCTCAGGCTCATAATGTCATGAAAATCAGCCCAAAAATTATGATGTGATGTATCAATAAATGGTGATAGAGACTGATATTTGATATGCAATGAATGTGTATGACTGAGTATGTAATTGCAATATAAGCAAATAACTCAAAAGCAGAAATGACCTCGGTGGACCCCTGCAGAATAATCATGTAGCCTAGACATGATTTCTGACATAAATCACAACTCAATATCTCTAGTACGTAGAGATTTCGTGGTTAAAGATAAAATGAGGTAACTACACAGTACCATAGAAATAACGGAGTCACAATTCACATGGTGCAAGACCACATGCCCATCACCAAGCATGTGTGTCACCTTAACACTAAACACACAACACGTAATTTGGGGTTACATGCCCCCAGCATCAAGTTTAGAAGTGTTACTTACAAAATAAGCCAAATCCAATACCAAGCAAGCCAAACGACGCTCTAAACTGCCATCTCGCGTGTACAGACCTCCACACGGCTCGGAACTAGCCAAAAGAAACTCAAATACATCAAATAAAGCCCAAGGAAACAATTACAAATGATAAAGGTCGAATCCTTAATCAAAGGCCCAAAATCGACTATAAGGTCAAACTCGGGCCCGCACCTCGGAACCCGAAAAACTCACAAAATCTAGTAGCCCATTCAATTATGAGTCCAGCCATACCAATTTCACTCAAATTCGACTTTGAATCGATGTTCAAAACTCAAAAACACACTCTATGAAACTCTAGGCTAAAACCCCCAATTTCTCTTTTGAATTCATCAACCAAAAGCCTAAAATGAGGATAGATTCATGATATAAACCCAAAAAAGAGTAGTGAACACTTAGCCCCAATCCACGTCGTGAAAAGTTCTTCAAAACTCGCCTCAATCCGAGCCCTAAATCTCAAAAATTGATAAAAGAACCAAAAACCACGATATATAGCTTCGGCCCAGGCATCATCGCATCTGCGACACACTTAGCCGCTTATGAAGCATCTCTTTTGTGAAAAATGTTCCGCTTCTGCAGAGAGGCACTGGAGAAACGACCCTTGCACCTGTGGAAAAACATCCTCTACTGTGACAGAAGGACTCGCATCTGTCCCAACTCCCGCTCCTGCGCTCAAAATCTCGCATCGGCACGCACGCAGGTGCGCTACAAAAATCCAATTATGTGCTCGTCCTTTGTCAAGACCCAAATCTCCCTTCGCAAGATGTCGTGATGGAACCTAGTCTCTACGAATAGGTAAGCCTAACAAATTACAGAATAATAGAAATGAAAACAAAAGTTAACAACCATACTCTAACTGATAACTATAAAATAATAAAATGCCGTTCAGAAGAAACCCATCACTAGAGTATACACAGAGTTTCTAAAACCCGGTAATCATAAGGCACAAGCTATAGAAGAAAACTAGTATCTCTATACACCAAAGTCTAAGAATGTACAAAAAGGTAAACGACATATGAGGGAATAAAGGGGGACTCTGAGATCTGCATATGCAGGCAGATATACCTTGAAGTCTCCAAAATCTCGTTGCTCACTGATAACGAGGCTGATAAGAAGTACCTGGATATGCACAAAAAACATGTGCAGAAGAGTTGCGTGAGTACACCACAACGGTACCCAGTAAGTGCCAAGCCTAACCTCGGTTGAGTAGTGACGAGGTCAAGTCCGGACCCTACTGGGACATAATAATAACACAGAAGATATAATAACATGAACAAAGACTGAGAATTTAACAGATAGAAATCACAAAGAAATAACAACACATCATAATAAGATAAAAAATAGGGGCGCTCCTAAGATATCTTCTCGTAGTCCCAAAAATAAATATTCAACAGGGGATCTCCCGAGATACCGTCTCGTAGTCCCAAAAGTCAATATGCAAGGAGATCTCTTGAGGTACCACCTCATAGTCTCAAAAGTAAATGTGTAGGGGGATCTCCAGAGGTACCGCCTCGTAGTCCAAAAAGAAAACACATAGCTCAAATCACTGGAAAAAGAAATTAGCAACAAGAATTCTACAGCTAAGGTTGATACAAATCAAGTAAAGGCAAGAAATCAACTAAACATGCTGCATAGATTTCAAATAAGCATTTAAGACACATAGACATGTGAAATTAGACTAAAAATGATAACTACACATTCTAGTATAACTCAATTATGGTGTAATAGGTTACTCAGTGAAAAATCGGACTTTACAACAATTAGCCCGTGTGCGCACTCGTCACCTCGTGTACACGGCGCTCTTATATCAAAGAAGTATCACAATTGTACCAAATCCTAAGGGGATTTCCCCCACACAAGGTTAGACAAGCCACTTACCTCGAACCAAGCTCGATCAATCAATAAAAATGCCCTTTCCTCGATTATCCGACTCTGAATTTCAGAAATGCAATAGCTTCCTTTGAAAATCTTCTAAAATATCGTCCAAACTGGAGCTCTCTATCTCAAGTTTTGATAAAAATGGACTAAACCTTGTTTTTTAAATGTTTATAACTGCCCAGTGATCCCTTCTTCGCGAATACGAAATAACCCTTGCGTTCGCGAAGCACAAAATTGCTTCAGTCCAAAATTATTTATCGCCAATGCGATGGACTAATCACGAACGTGAAGCTTACTCAGCTCGCCCCTACATGAATGTGTGACCATCATCGTGAACGCGTAGGAAAATTTCCTGGAGACTCAGCTGACCAGCTTTCTCTATGCTAATGCGAGACCCTCATCTAGAACGCATAGACTTATTACCTTAGAGCTCCGTGAACGTGGGACCTTCATTGCAAACATGAAGCACAAATCCTCTCCTTCCACCAGTTTCTCTTCACGAATGCGGAACTCCTCTCGCGAATGCGAAGAAAAACACCAATAACTGGAAACACCAGATATTCTACAACTTTAAGAAGTCCAAATTGATCTGTTAACAACCCGGAATCCACCCGAGACCCCTAGGACTCCATCCAAACATACCAACAAGTTCTATAACACCATTCAAACTTAGTCGAGCCCTCAAGTCACATCAAACAATCATAAAAAGACGAATCACCATCCAATTCAAACATAATGAACTTTGAAACTTTAAAACTTCAACTTCTACAGCTGATGCCAAAACGTATCAAATAACGTATGGTTGACCCCAAATTTTGCACACAAGTCATAATTAACATTATGGACCTATTCCAACTTCCGAAATCAGAATCCGACCCCGACATCAAAAATACCACTTCTGGTCAAGTTACCAAAAATTGAACTTTCGCCATTTCAAGCCTAATTCAACTAAAGGCCTCCAATTCACAATCCGGACACGCTCCTAAGTCCAAAATTACCCAACAAAGCTAACGGAAGTGACAAAACTCCATCCCCGGCAAGGCACATAAGTAGAAAAAGATATGGGGGAAGTACTAAATATGGGATCGAGACTAATACTCTCAAAATGACATCTCGGGTCGTTACATCCTCCCCTTCTTTAAAAAATCGTTCGTCCTCGAACGAGTATATTCCTGAAGTGGAGAAAAGATGAGGATAATGGATGTGTATATCATGCTTGGTCTCCCAAGTTGCCTCCTCGACCGGCTGACCCCTCTACTAAACCTTCACCGAAGCAATGTTTTTTGACCTCAACTTTCGAACTTTCCTGTCCAAAATAGCCACCGGATCCTCAACATAAGATAAATCTTTGTCCAACTAGACTGAGATGAAATCCAACACACGAGACGGATCACCGTGATACATCCGGAGCATAAGTAAATACCGGATGGGCTCCTGCTAGGCTGGGAGGCAAGGCAAGCTGATGAGAAACCTCCCCAACACGTTGCAACACCTTAAATAGGTCAATAATCCTTGAGCTCAACTTGCCCTTCTTTTCGAACCTCATAACATCCTTCATGGATGACACACGGAGCAGGACCCACTCTCGAACCATGAATGCAACATCGTGAACCTTCCGATGCGCATAACTTTTATGTCAGGACTGGGCCGTGCGTAGTCGATCCTGAATCACCTTAACCTTCTCCAGAGCATCCTAAACCAAGCCTGTACCCAATAACATAGCCTCTTCTAGCTCAAATGAAACCAGGGGAGATCGACATCGCCTACATACAGAGCCTCATATAGTGCCATCTGAAAGCTCGACTGATAATTATTGTTGTAGGAAAACTCCACAGGTGGAAAGAACTTATCCAAAGAACCTCAAGATTCCATCACACACGCACGGAGCATATCCTGTAATATCTCAACAATGCGCTCGAACTGTCCGTCCGTCTGAGGATGAAATATTATGTTCAACTCAACCCGAGTGCCTAGCTCATGTTGTATGGCCCTCCAAAACTGTGATATGTAAACTACATACATCAGTCAAAGATGATTGATATCGACATGCCATGAAGCCTGACGATCTCGCTGATATAAACTCGTTCCAGCTGCTCGGAAGAATAAGTGGTTATCACAGGAAGGAAATGAGCTAACTTGGTCAGCCTGTCCACAATCACGCAAACTACATCAAACTTCGTTGAGTCCATGGAAGCCCAACAATGAAATCCATAGTGATCCGCTCCCAGTTCCTCTCCGGAATCTCTAATTTATGAAGCAATCCACCAGGTTGCTGATGCTCATACTTCACCTGCTGCAAATTTAGACATCGAGCTACATATTCCACTATGTCCTTCTTCATTCTTCTCCACCAATAATGCTTCCTCAAGTCCTGATACATCTTCACGGCACCCGGATGAATGGAGTACTGTGAACTGTGAGCCTTCTGGAGAATCAACTCACGCAAACCATCTACATTGGGCACACATAGCCTACCATGTATCCTCAATGCACCATCATCTCCAATAGTGACCTCCTTAGGATTACTGTGTTGAACCGTGTCCCTAAGGACAGACAGATGGGGATCATCATTAACATTTGCTTATACGATCATAAAGAGAAGAACGAGAGACCACACAAGCCAACACTCGAATCGGCTCAGAAATATCTAATCTCACAAACTGGTTGCTAAGGCCTGAGCATCCAATGACAATGGCCTCTCCGCTGCTAGTAGATATTCTAAGCTTCCCAAACTCTCCGCCCAGCGAGTCAAGGCATAGGCCAACACATTGGCCTTCCCGGGATGGTACAAAATGGTGATACCATAATCCTTAAGCAGGTCCAACCACCTGTGTTGTCGCAGGTTGAGATCCTTCTTTTTGAACAGATGCTTCAAACTCTAGTGATCGGTGTAGATCTCACAAAGGACACCATACAAATATTGCTGCCAAATCTTCAAGGCATGAACAATAACGTCTAATTCAAGACCTTGGACCGAATAGTTCTTTTCATGCAACTTTAGCTGTCTGGACGCGTAAGAAATCACCATACTATCCTGCATCAACACCACACCGAGATAATTCTGTGACACATCACAATATACAATATAGGACCCTGAACACGTAGTCAATACCAATACTAGGGTTGTAGTCAAAGTTGTCTTGAGCTTATGAAAGCTCTCCTTACATCCCTCTATCGACCCGACGGAGCACCCTTCTAGGTAAGTCTAGTCCTAGGTGCTGCAATAGATGAGAAACCCTCTATAAATCGATGGTAATACCCTGCCAAACCAAGAAAACTCTGAATATCTGTAGCTAAGGATGCTCATTCGGATCCACCTTAATCCCCTCACTCGACACTACATGACCCAAAAATGCAAGTGACTATAGCCAGAACTCACACTGTGGGAATTTTGCATATAACTTATTTCTCTCAAGTTCTAATGCACAGTCCTAAGGTGCTGCTCATGATCCTCCTGACTCTGGGAGTACACTAGAATGTCATCAATAAACACAACGACAAAAGAGTCAACATAGGGCCGAAATACACTGTGCATCAAATTTATAAATGTTGATGGGGTGTTGGTCAGCCCAAATGACATCACAAGGAACTCGCAGTGACCATACCAAGCCCTAAAAGCAGTCTTCGGGATATATGGCTCCCGAATCTTCAATTTATGATAGCCTGAACGCAAGTCAATCTTGGTAAACACCATGGCACCCTGTAACTGATCAAACATGTCATCAATACGATGAAATGGATACATGTTCTTTACTGTAACTTTGTTCAACTGGAGATAATAGATGCACATACACATAAAACCATCCTTATTTTTCACAAAAAAGACCGGAGCACCCCAAGGTGACACACTTGGTCAAATGAAGCCCTTATCAAGCAGCTCCTGTAACTGCTCCTTCAACTCATTAAACTCAGGAGGAGCCATACAATTGAGGAATATAGATAGGTTGTGTGCTCGACAACAATTCAATACCGAAATCAATATCCCTGTCGGGCGGCATGCCCGGAAGATCAGCTGGAAATACATTTCGATGATCCCTCACTATTGTGACTGACTCAACTATAGGGGTATCAATATTGACATCTCTCACAAAATCTAGATACGTGTCACACCCCTTCTCAACCATTCTCTAAGCCTTTAGAAATGAAATACCTCTGCTAGGAGTATAATCTAAGGTACCTCTCCACTCTAATCGTGGTAATCTAGGCATAGCCAGTGTCACGATCTTGGCGTGACAATCAAGAATAGCACAATGGGGCGACAACCAGTCCATGACCAAAATAATATCAAAATCTACCATACCGAGCAATAGTAAGTCGACTCTGGTTTCAAAACCACTATAACCACCAAACACGACCGATACACACAATAAAAACACAAAAGAATCTCTCACACGTGTATACCCATAAACAAGTGAACTTAAAGAACCACGAGATACTCCCAAATATGGAGCAAAATAAGAGGAAACATAGGAATAAATGGAGCCTGGATCAAATAAAACCGGCACATCTCTATGATAGACCGGAACAATACATGTAATGATAGAGTCGGAATCAATTTCCTCTGTACGAGAAGGAATAGCATAATATATGGCCTATCCTCCACCTCTACGGCGACCTTTACCTATCCGACCACCACCTCAGGTTGGCTGAACAGGTGGAGTGGTAGCTGGTGCTGTAATCATAGCCTGAGGACCTGGTGGAGCACTGAGAAGCTTGTGGAGGTGCACCCTTCCTATGCCTGGGGAAATCCCTCACCTTATGGCGAGTGCCGCCACACTCAAAACAAGCTCTTGGAGGGTGTGGCTGCTATGGCTGGCTTGGGCTAGGTGTCCAAGAATGACTTTTAAAAGCGCCACATGCAGGACGTGCACTAGATACTAGCAATGCATAATAAGGCTCTTGGGGCAGGAATACCACCGGCGGCTGGAAGTGTTGAATGAATGGGGGAACTCACATAGCCCCTACCATGACAAACTACAGTCGGGGCAGGAGTACCACTACTAGTGCTAGACTCTCGAGCCCTCTTAGCCTCCCTCTTCTCTCTCTCTCTTTCCCGATCAAGCATACCCCTAACTCACCTAGCAATACTCATAACTGGCCGATATAAAATATCCATCTCTAATATCGGGACATGCTAAGCCTGATACTGGGGTAAAGCCCCTCAATAAACCAACGGACCCTCTCTCGAAGTGTAGCAACCAAGGATGGTGCATGCCTAGCCAAATCACTGATGTTAACCGCATACTTTGACACAGTCATAGCACCCTGGGCAAATATTCAAGTTATGCGCACCATGCATCTCTGAGACTCTAGGGAACATACTCCCAGTATCTGCAAACTGAGTTCAAGGAAGTGAAGCTGCCTCACCCGGCCTGCCCAACTCTTAAGAACGCCACCACTGATAGGCTGCTCTTCCAAGATAGAACGCATTGAAAGAAACCCCACTCGACTCTTCTATACCCATAGTGAGGAGGATATGGTGACACTCCTCAAGAAAAACCTGGGCATCCTCTAACACAAATCCAATGAAGGTACGAGGGTGGTACTTCTTGTACCTCTCAAGACTGAGCTGCTCCGCCTCTTAAACTGCTACCCTAACCTCGGGCTGAACCGGAGCTACTAGCTATATCGGAATAATCTCTAGAACTTGGTCAACCAGACCAATCAGCTCTAGGGTATGGGTGGCGGGAATTTGTGCTCCTCCCCGGCCTGAGATGTGGCATGAGCAAGTTGAATCAATCCAGCCCAAGCTAAGGTGCTGAACATGCTTAGAAACATGGCTAGAGTCTCCTGGAGGGCTGGTGCATCAATATGTGCCTCATGTGCCTGCCATCCAGCTGGAGCTACTAGGGGCTCTTCTGTAGCAGCTCATGCGGATGCTCTAGCTGCACCATGTGGACGTCCTCGACCTCTACCCTGGTCCCGGTCCCGGCCCCGACCCTAGCCTCTCACGGCTCTAGTAGGGGGGCGTAGGTGTCTGGTAATTCAATCCGCATGTACGTGTCTTCACCATATGTGAGAGAATAGAAGAAAGAAGTTTAGAATTTTGAAGTCAACAATTTTGCATGACAAGCAATCAAAGAAGTGTAATTTTCCTATCAGTTCCATAGTCTACCGAAGATAAGTAAAAACGTCTTTGTACCGAGCCGCGACATTCTAATAAACCTGCTTCTGACTCATGACACGTATGAACCTAGAGCTCTGATACCAACTTGTCACGACCCAAATCTCCGTCTGTAAGACGTCATGATGGCACCTAGTCTCTACGACTAGATAAGCCTAACAAATTGTGGAATAACAGAAATGAAAAAAAAGTAACAACTAGACTGCAACAGATAACTATATAATAATAAAACGCGCTCGACATGTACAAGTAACCCAGCACTAGAGTATATACAAAGTTCCCAAAACTCGGTAATAATAAGTCACAAGCTATAAAAGAAAACTAGCATCTTTATACACCAGAGTCTAAGAAAGTACAGAAAGGTAAACGACATAGGAGGGAATAGAGGGGAACTCTGTGTTCTGCGGATGCGGGCAGATATGCCTTGAAGTCTCCAAGATCTCGATGCTCACTGATAACAAGGTTGATAAGAAGTACCTGGACCTACACAAAAAAACATGTGCTGAAGAGTTGCGTGAGTACACCACAACGGTATCCCGTAAGTGCCAAGCCTGACCTTGGTCGAGTAGTAACGAGGTTAAGTCCGGACCCTACTAGGACATAATAATAACATAGAAGATATAATAACACGAATAAAGACTGAGAATTTAACAGATACAATTCACATAGAAATAACAACACATCATAATAAGATAAACAACAGGGGCGCTCTCTAGATACCGTCTCGTAGTCCCAAAAGTAAATATGCAAGGAGATCTCCCGAGGTACTGCCTTGTAGTCTCAAAAGCAAATCTGCAGGGGGATCTTCCGAGGTATCGCCTAGAAGTCCCAAAAGTAAATATGTAGGGGGATCTCCCGAGGTACTGCCTCATAGTCCCAAAAGTAAACTCACAACTCAAATCATTGAAAAAAGCAATTAACAGCGAGAATTCAATAGATAAGGTTGATACAAATCAAGTAAAAGCAGGAGTTCAACTAAACATGCTGCACATATTTCAAATAAGCATTTAAGACATGTAGAAATGCGAAATTAGACTAAACAGGATAACTACACATGTTGGTGTTGATACCCAATTTTTTCCTCACATTTTAAACATATATATACACCTTTAAAATAGTGCATATACATCATCATTTGATTTGTAAGCACACATGAGTTTTTTTATAATTTTCCATTATTTTTAAAGGCGTTAAACCAATTTATTTCTTCATTTTATTATATAAATATCCAATAATTATCCTTAAAATTATTTTTTGTGATGATTTAATTATCTAAACCTATTATTTATACCAACATGAGGTTTTAAATAATTTTCAGTGCATTTTTGTAATTACATTTGCATTTGAAGGCTAATTGCATGTTTTTGCAATAATAGCTCATATGTATGTATAATTACATTATTTATGCAAAAAATAACTTTTTCTAATTTTATAATGTTAAGTTATTATTTTTAATCATTTTAGTGTACAATTAATATTTTTTTTATTTATTAATTAATTTTATAAATTCTTTTTTCAATAAATATTGTGATTTTAAAAACTAGCCCCAATTTATAAACATTTTCGGACCAATACACTAACCCAATAAATCTCGAGCCCAAACCAAATAACCCCAGCCCAATCAATTAAACCAATACGACCAAAGACCTCAACTAACTGTGGTCGTTGATCTCTGGGATCAACGACCCACATTATTCCTTCCCTTTTAATTACCCTAACACACCCTAACACTAAATCATTCTCACCACCCGCCTCCCCTAAATCATCTCTACTCTTTCCCCTCTAAAGAACCCTAACCTGCCGTCTCTCGAAACCCCTCTCCTAATCCCTCTTCTAATAGGATTTCCTTCTCATTCACTTACCATATCCGTATATTTCCGCTATTGGTTGATTATCCATGGTATTACCTAATACTTTCCTAAACACGGCAAGTATTACCACTCTTATTCTGTCCGATCTCTTGAATCTGAACGATATTTTTCACGACCCAAAATCCATAAGGTCGTGATGGCGCCGCACACCACTGTCAGGCAAGCAAATCATTAAATGGTTAAGTTAAATTTCCTGTTTTAGCATTTTTTTTTAAATCATTACCTTTAACTTTATTACATAGTAACTGAATAAAATTCGCTAAGTAAATACGACAGTTTAATATTCCATTTTTATAAAATAGATCCCAAAAACATCCCAGAACCCGGTGACACAAGTAAATGAGCCATTTCTAAGAATTTTACAAATTCTACCAAGTTTGTCCGAAATACAAATCGGACAAGGAATAAAAATGAGAATACAATACATAGAGGAAGACTCTTCCGACTGCGAGTCGTCTCCGAGTGATGCAGCTCGTCTAAGTCTTCAAGTTTGCCATATTTCTAAGAAGGTACATGTGCAACAAAATACACAACAAGTGTAGCATGAGTACGAAAACAACGTGTACTCAGTAAGTATCCCGCCTAAGCGCAGAGAGGTAGTGACAAGATGTCGACTTGACACTCACTAAGGTCCAACAAAAAAATTTAACAATATATGATATCAGTAATAGGCATACGAGGACGGTCAAAACAGTAAACATTATAGATAACTGTAACTTAAATAAATACCGAAAGTAAATAAACAATTACTACTTAATTTTTTTCCCCCAAATATCTTAAATAAACAATTACTTCCTCATTTTCCCCCAAATATCTTAAATAAACAATTACTTCTTCAGTTTCCCCCAAATATCTTTTCACTTCAAAATTCATGAAATCATTTACAATTTAGCATGCGCATACGGGATAAGGACAACGGGCCTGAGCCATCATAATAATCATATATGTGCAATGCCGAGGGTCGAACTGCCCGAACCATAATATATCTTTCGATCTCGCTGTGGCGCACGACCTGCTCCCATGAGAGTGTGGGAAATAACACTCCGCTCGCGGAATGTAAATTGTAAAGCGGTCACACACAATCATGCACAATCAACAGTCCACCCCGACTACATCGAGAAAATAAATATTCAAGTAAATGACAAATTTCTCTTTTAAAAGTCACAAAAATAGTATTTAAATCTTTTCTCGAAATTCATTTGCCAAGTTTAATAATATTCAATAATATAACCTTATCGGGAATAAAATTATCCACGGAGGAGTCAATTCTCTTTCTAAATGATTAAGAAAGGTATACTCTAGCCTTCTTAGGAAATAAATTACCAATTCAATAGCATCATCAGTAATATTATGGGCAGGATCACAGTACAACAAGTAAGGCATGCTAGTGGGTCCTAGACTACCCAGACATAAGCATAGTAGTAGCTACGCATGGACCCTCGTCAGCTTGTGAGTACGTAGCCCCCACAAATAGTAGCACATATATTTAATTAGTTCACCTATGGGGACAGTTCCCCCTCACAAAGTTAGAAAGGAGACTTATCTCGATCCGAAATTCCATAACCGGCTTCCAAGCCCTTCCGACGACTCCAATGGATGCACAACACCCCAAAACTATCCAAATAACGACAAACCAATGAAAATATACTCTAATATTTGCAAAAATTCAAATTATATAATTTCCCAACTCTGCTTAGAGAATTGAGATGAGTTGGAATAACTTAGCTTGTGATCCTTGACGAAAACCCCTCCTTGAAGCTCCCCACAATCTCCCATGCCAAGTGAAAATATGAGAAAATGAGCCAAGTGCTCGGTTATAAAACATACACTGCCCAGGCCGATATCCGCACCTGCGATCCAGATCTCGCACCTGCGCTTCCGCAAGTGTGCCCAAACGCCCGCACTTGCGGCCTCCTCAGCTCCAGCCAAAACTCGCACCTACGCCCCATTGTCCGCATCTGCGCCTTCACAGGTGCATAAATAACATCGCACCTGCGCTCCCAGCCAAGCCACCAAAATCTCGCACCTGTGGCGCCAAAGTCGCACCTGCGGCCAAAGCCTCGTAGGTGTGGTCACAACAGATGACATCAATCTCAGCACTTCTTCAAATTCCAAACTTGATCCGTTAACCACCCGGAGTCCGCCCGAGGACCCCGGGACCCCGTCCAATTACACTAACCTGTTTCAAAACATAGTGCGGACTTGTTCGAGGACTCAAATCACATCAAACAACATCAAAACCACAGATCACACTAAAATTCAAACTGTATGAACTTTAAATTTCAAACTTCCACCTCTGATGCCGAAACCTATCAAATCACGTCCAACTTCCGTAATTGCATTCCGACACATCTTCAAATTCACTGCCACATTGCGTCCTTCTTTATTCCTAACAAATCCTCCCTGTTGTATCCAACCTTCCGCTGAAATAACCCACATTTCAACTTAAGCTCGAGGACCCAATCACCATCAACTAAAAACTCTCAAACTTTCCCTCAAGGTAGGAAACTATCTTACCACTGAACTCATGTGCTACGCTGCCACTCTCCGCCTTGTTAAACCCATTCCTTTAAACAACTACCTGACTTCCGTTCCTTACACCTGGCCTTTTAGAATTTTAACCGCCTGACACTTCTCACATGTCTTCCTTCGTCGTATGCTATCGAATTCAATATCATTCTCTGCAGCTCTTACACCAGTAGATCACTACGACTTCAAACTCCCCGAGGATCATCTTTGTGGAGCAACCTTCATTAGAAATAACTATTCAGTCCTGAACCACCACACATCATGATCTATAACAACCGCTTGTTCAATAATACTGCACAATACTCTGACCCAATGCAACCGAAGAAACCATAGCACCGACAGACTTAAGACATTCCATTCGATAAATGACAACAATGTCATATCATAGGTGAATATCCCACCTCACTTGAAAACACCAAGTCTTACTGCTTTATCAATCAAAAACCTGACCATTTATAGTCCAAATGCCTTTCCTCTGCCGGAACAAAAATGCTGAAATCTCGAAATCACGCCCTGAGAAGACCTCCCTTCAAGCCACTCATCACCCCAACATATGGGGAAGCATTCTATCATCATATACACATCGCGCGATAACCAATTAAAATCATCATCACTACTTGAGCATAGCCTTAAGGCTCTCGGAAACACAGCTACTGAGCTGAAACAACACATTATCCCAACCAATTACACATGGAAAATATCTCGCATCATATCTGAAGCACCATTTCAAATCCTCAAATTTCCGATTCATAGCAAGCGCTTCGCGACGTATAAGATTGAGTAGGAAGAAATGTAGTCATAAGCCTCGGAGGAATCAAATCGCACGATGAGGGATCAATAAGGGAAGTACTCCTAACAGCCCTGTAGCCTCTCGAAGATAAGTACATACGTCTCTGTACCGATCCGCAAGACTCTACTAGAATTTCTCATATGAAACATAAGGGAACCTAGAGCTCTGATACCAAGTTGTCACGACCCAAAATCCATAAGGTCGTGATGGCACCGGACACCACTGTGAGGCAAGACAATCATTAAATGGTTAAGTTAAATTTCTTGTTTTAGCATTTTTCTAAACCATTACCTTTCACTTTATTACATAGTAACTGAATAAAGTCCGCTAAGTAAATATGACAGCTTACTATTCCATTTTTATAAAATACATCCCAAACACATCCCAGAACCGGGTGACAAAAGTACATGAGCCACTTTAAAGAATTTTACAAATTCTACCAAGCTTGTCCGAAATACAAATTGGACAAGGAATAAAAACGATAATACAATACATATAGGAAGACTCTGCCGATTGCGAGTCATCTCCAAGTGATGCAGCTCGTCTAAGTCTTCAAGTCAGTCATATTGCTATGATACCTGTGCAACAAAATGCACAACAAGTGTAGCATGAGTACAAAAACAACGTGTATTCAATAAGTATCCCGCCTAACCTCAGAGAGGTAGTGACGAGAGGTCGACTTGACACTCACTAAGGTCCAACAAAATAATTTAACAAGATACGATAGCAGTAATAGGCATACGAGGATGATAAAAACAGTAAACATTAAAGATAACTGTAATTCAAATAAATACTGAAAGTAAATAAGTAACTACTACTTCATCCCCCCTCCCCCCGCCCCAAATATCTTAAATAAACAATTACTTCTTCATTTTCCCCCAAATATCTTAAATAAACAATTACTTCTTCATTTTCCCCCAAATATCTTGTCACTTCAAAATCCATGAAATCATTAACAATTTAGCATACGCATATGGGATAAGGACAACCGGCCTGAGTCATCATAATAATCATATATGTGCACTGCAGAGGGTCGAACTGCCCGAACCATAATATATCTTTCAATCTCGTCGTGGCATACGGCCCGCTCCCATGAGAGTGGGGGAAATAACACTCCGCTCGCAGAATGTAAATCGCGAAGCGGTCACACATAGTCATGCGCAATCAACAGCCCACTCCGACTATATCAGGAAAACAAATACTCAAGTAAATGACAAATTTCTCTTTTAAAAGTCACCAAAATAGAATTTAAATCTTTTCTCGAAATTCATTTGCCAAGTTTAATAATATTCAATAATATAACCTTATCAGGAATACAATTATCCACGGAGGAGTCAATTCTCTTTCTAAATGATTAAGAAAGGTACACTCTAGCCTTCTTAGGAAATAAATTACCAATTCAATAGCATCATCAGTCTAATATTATTGGCAGGATCACATGTACAACAAGTAAGGCATGCTAGTGGGTCCTAGACTACCCGGACATAAGAATAGTAGTAGCTACGCACGGACCCTCGTCACCTCGTGCGTACGTAGCCCCCATAAATAGCAGCACATATATTTAATTAGTTCACCTATGGGGACAATTCCCCCTCACAAAGTTAGAAAGGAGACTTACCTCGCTATGAAATTCCATAACCGGCTTCCAAGCCCTTCCGACGACTCTAATGGACGCACAACGTCCCAAAACTATCCAAATAACGACAAACCAATGAAAACATACTCTACTATTTGCAACAATTCAAATTATATAATTTCCCAACTCCGCTCAGAGAATTGACCAAAATACCATCGGGCCAACGTGCCCGGATTTCGAAATTTCTCGAAGAAAAACTCTATCCATAGCTTTACTAGTTCAAATATACAATTTACTCAAATATTCATGCTCAATTCGTGGCTAAAATCCAAATTATCAAACTTCTAGGTCTTCCCTTAAAATCCCAATTTTTATACAAATTCTCATGTCTAATTCCATGTATAAACCTTGTATTTAACTTGAGATGAGTTGGAATAACTTACCTTGTGATCCTTGACGAAAACCCCTCCTTGAAGCTCCCCACAATCGCCCATGCCAAGTGAAAATAGGAGAAAATAAGCCAGGTGCTCGGTTATAAAACATACACTGCCCAGGGCGATATCCGTACATGCGATCCAGATATCGCACCTGTGCTTCCGTAGGTGCGCCCAAATGCCCGCACTTGCGGCCTCCTCAGCTCCATCCAAAACTCGCACCTGCGCCCCATTATCCACATCTGCGCCATCGCAGGTGCAGAAATTATATCGCACATGCGCTCCTAGCCAAGGCACAAAGATCTCGCACGTATGGTGCCAAAGTCGCACCTGCGGCTCCGCACCTGCGGCCAAAGCCTCGTAGGTGCGGTGACACCAGATGACAACAATCTCAGCACTTCTTCAAACTCCAAACTCTATCTGTTAACCACCCAGAGTCCACCTGAGGCCCACAGGACCCCGTCCAATTACACCAACCTGTTCCAAAACATAGTGAGTACTTTTTCGAGGCCTTAAATAACATCAAACAACATCGAAACCACGGATCGCACTAAAATTCAAACTTTATGAACTTGAAATTTCAAACCTCCACCTCCGATGCCGAAACCTATCAAATCAAGTCTTGACCCCAAATTTTGCACACAAGTCATATTTGTCTTTACGGACCTGCTACAACATCCGGAATCGCATTCCGACCCCGATATCAAAATTTCTACTTCCGGTCGGATTTCTCAAAAACCTTCAAATTTTTATATTTAGCCAAATGACTTCAAAATAACCTACGGACATCCGAATTCACTTCCGATCGCGCTCCCAACTCCAGAATCACCATACGGAGCTATTCCTAGGCTCAGAATCCCAAACGGACATCAATAACACTGAATTACGCTTCTAGCCAAACTTAGGAAATTTCTTCAAAATGCTTACTTCCACAATATACGCTAAAACGCTCCCGGATATCCAAAGCCTGGTCCGGATATACGCCCAAGTCTGAAATCATCATATGAACCTGTAGGAACATCCAAATCCCGATTCGGAGGTCGTTTACTCAAAATTCTAATCTTAGTCAATTTCTCCAACTTAAGGCTTCTGAAATGAGAATTTTCTTTCCGATTTAACTCTAAACATCCCGAAATTCAATTCCGACCACACCTATAAGTCATAGTACCGGAAATGGAGCTGCTCATGACCTCAAACCGCTGAACGACGCGCTAGAGCTCAAAATGACCGGTTGGGTCGTTTCAATATTCCATCTACACACATTTATTCTACACCGTGTGAGTCCGATTTTGTTTATATTATGTTGATTCGTACTGATCCTAAAGCTAGGGTTTACAGATATTTGTCAAATTGAACCAATATTGGTTCAAGTCTTTGATTTTCAGTGTTATATTGTCTATATCACGAGTTTGATTTTTCTTTTGTTGAGATTCTGCTGATTCTTCAATTACCTTAAAAGTTAGGGTTTTCAGATTTTGTTTTCTTAATTATTTCGATTCACTGATTTTTGTGCTATTTGTTTCTCTATCCATCTTTGTGTGTAAATATTCTGTTAATATTTTATTTTCCTAAAAATTAGGGTTTACTTATTTTTCCCTAAATCCGATTTTGTTTTTGATTCTGCATGATAATACTTCCTTATTTGTGTTTGATTTACACTTTTTCCTTATTTACTTGCTCGATCTCTACCACTATACAAACCCCTCCCCCTTCCCATTTAAGAGGGACATTTCGCGATAATCTCACTAGTTTTAAAACTCTACTCTGTTATTTCTTTATCACTTTTTCGTTCTATACTTTGGTTTTGGCCGATTGAAAGCCAATGCCACTAAGTTCTGGGTTCTTGCTTCTCGTTGATGTTCTAAATACTATGGACTTTTTTCTTTCATATATTTTCGTTTCACTGGTAAGTTACTTGACTTTTGCAATTCCATCCTTATATGTTTCTTATTTACATGTGTTCTTGCTTCTGAAATACATAGCTTAATATGTTTTTGGTTTACATTGAAGCATCACTTTGTTAACTTTACATGCGTTTTAAGTATCTTTAGCATTTAACTACTCTTAATGATGTTAGTTCTGAGATTATCTATGCCTAACTTGGGTAATCTGAACCTTCCTAAGCTTGTTTAGCTAGTGTAATGACACCTGAATGTTCATGAATATGCTTGCTTGCTTTGTCCTGAATCTATGTAATTAATGTGTCACATTTGTAGAAACATGTGTTAAGATTTTCATTGTTAATTATAATTTTCCTCTATGATATTATGTCAATCAACATGCTCACTCAGTCTCATACCCCTTTAGTGTTTGTTTTTTATTTAGAAAAATTATCTCAGCCTGTTTGAACTATTGTTTTATGATATTGGGATGAATCTTTGATACAATAGGACCTTCTTTAGTTAATTAGTCTACTATTTCATGTCTAAATGATGTATTGTTTCTTGATAATAATACTAGGATGTATACCTTCATAATTTCCAGCCATGTTTCAACACTGTTTAGTATTGTGCATCCCTATGAATCCTGAAAACATGTTCTTTCCTTAACTCTTTCAATATGTCACTGCCTATGTGTTAGGTGTTGAACATGCTAAGTTCGTTTTCAAATCCTGTGACTTGTTCGATTATCTGCTCTATGTGCTCAATCTGGTCATGTCTGTTTAAATTATAAGTACCCCTCAATTCCTGTCTCTCAACCTTGATCCACTATTTTCATTTGTTACCTGAGCTTTTGAGTTCTCATTCTTATCCGGCTGAAAGACAAGGCTACTTAGGTTCTACCATTTGACCTCCCTAGTGTGAGCACTGCTAGGGGTCCAATTGAGACCCTTGTGAACTCTGACACACGAGGTCTTGGTCCCTAGTCATTCTCTGAATTTTCTCTATCAACCTCCTAGTGTGAGCACTACCCTGGGTTATTGAAGCCCTTAGGAACTCTGACACACTAGGGTAATGGTTCTAATTGCTCAGCTCTGTTTTACCTACTGGTTGAATCAACTGGTTTATGGTTGCTTTATGTAAATAAAGATATTATTTTTGGGCTGTGGTAAACTACGTGGACTTGAGAATGAAGGACTGGCCTGGCTGGGTATTATTTTGGGCCTGATGTAGGCTCACTATAGTTATTTCTACTCTGTAATTTATTCCATTCATTTGGGTCTGTAATAGTTTTGTAATAACAATTGGGGTGTTTGGAAAACGAGTTTATTTTAACATTTCCATGAAATGGGTAGAAATCCATGCCTATAGGTTTTACTTTGCTCAAATACGTGTTGCTATTGTGTGTGTTAGATGACCTACCTATAGGTGTTTACTTTGCTCAAATATGTTCAGCCATTGTGTGTGCTATATAACATGCCTATAGGTGTTTACTTTGTTCAAATATGTTCTACTATGATGCATGTTAGATAACATGCCTATAGGTATTTAATTTGACATATTTTTCTCCCACATGCTAGAAACCATGTCTATAGGAGATTAAATGACCAATGTCTCAATACGCGCTATAGATTCACGTGCTACCTAATCTACAATTTATAAAATATACCTATAGGATCTAAAATCAATCTTGATTATCGATTACAGAAATCATGCCTATAGGATCTAAAATCAGTCATAATTATTGATTATCCTGCTCGCTTCCTTAAACTGCTAATGTTGAACTTTACACTGTGTCATAGCCATTATTAGAAAGCATGACTATAGGATCCAATCAAGCAATTCTAAATATTCTCCTATAGTTATCATTGCCGATTATTGCACAAATCACCTAGATATCATGCATATAGGTCTAACCACTTATAACCCATAATCAGTAGGCAACTGCTTAGTCACTTAGTAGCCGTATTTAAAAAATGGCATTCCCTTATGAAACTGTCTTCCTATTAAAAATCCATAATCACATAGAGCTCATGCCTATAGGATTCAATAACTTTAATTTGTCTAAAATCTACAACTGTCAAATGCCTAATTTGTTTGCATGCATTTGTTGTCTAACTGCGAAGGCTAACTTGAGCCCTTATTTGATTTTACATGAAAGTCCACCTTGTTTTGTATGTCGCCTAATTTTCTCATTCTGAGCAACCTAAGTTGAGTCTAGAACCATCAACGATAGAAGTGCAAAACCCTTGTCGACTATATGTATGGGACGGGTAGTTCACGCATAAGGTACGATTTGTAATCAATTAGTACGTTTTAGGTAAACAACTTAAAGATAGTAATCAGGTAGCAGGAGATGATAGTCTATGCCCGCTGAATAATACGAGTAACACCCCACCTCGAGGGAGTTATGAAGCATTATTTATGTTGCACGGGGTGATCCTTTAGGCTAAAAAACTTAGGACCCCCTCCCCCACCTTTGCCCTAAAATCAATTATTTTGTTTATTTGCCCAATTCCGTCTCTCTTCTTTATTTGGACTAATTCATATAATTCGAATTCGGCCGGCACCAACCGTTGTGGACCTCGAGAAGTGACTAACACCTTCTCCTCAAGGTAATTTGAGCCCTTAACAGAGTTATCTGCAAATAGGTGCCCTAACACACCTTAAACTCATTAGGTGGCGACTCTCTTTTAACATTATTCCCTAAAAGCGTTGTCACGTGTCGAAACCCAATTTCGCGAGAAAAAGGGGCGCGACAGCTGGTATAACTCAATTAAGGTGTACCAGGCTACTACTCAATGAAAAATCAGATTTTACGATAATTAGCCTGTGTGCGCACTCATCACCTCGCATACACGGTGCTCACATATCACAGAAGTATCACAACAATACCAAATCCTAAAGGAATTTACCCCACACAAGGTTAGGCAAGCTACTTACCTCAAACCGAACTCAATCAATCCATATGAATGCCCTTTCCTTGATTATCCGACTCTGAATGGCCCAAATCCAATAGCTTCCTATGAAAATCCCCCAAAAATTCGTCCAAATCCGGAACTCTCGGAAGGAGGAAGAACCGTCGAGTTCGCGAATAACAAAATTCCTCCAGTCCAAAATTCTTCATCGCGAACGCGAAGCTTAATTAGCTCACACCTACGCGAATGCGGAACCATCATCGGAAACGCGTAAGCAAATTTCCTGGAGACTCAGTTGACCAGCTTTCTCTATGCGAACGCGGGACCCTCATCGTGAACGCGTAAAGTTATTACCTCAGAGCTTCGCGAAGACATTCATCGTGAACGCGAAGCAAAATACTCTCTTGCCTACATCTCCTCTTAGCGAACACGTGACTCCCCTCGCGAATGCGAAGAAGGAAGCTAGTAACTGGAAACACCAGAAATTCTGCAACTTCAACAAGTCCAAATTGATCTGTTAACCAACCGGAATCCACCTGAGACCCCCGAGACTTCAACCAAACATACCAACAAGTTCTATAACACCATGCGAACTTAGTCGAGTCCTCAAATCACATCAAACAACGCTAAAATCACGAATCACCCTCAAATTAAAACTTAATGAACTTTGAAACTTTAACTTCTACAACCGATGCCTAAACCAATCAAATCACGTCTGATTGACCCCATATTTTTCACACAAGTCATAATAACATTACAGACATACTCCAACTTCCGGAATTAGAATCTGACCCCGATATCAAAAAGATCATATCTGGTGAAACTTCCTAAAAATTCAACTTTCGCCTTTTCAAGCCTAATTCAGCTACAGGCCTTAAATTCACAATCCAGACACGCTCCTAAGTCCAAAATCACCCAACGGAGCTGACGAAACTCCATTTCGGATTCGTCTTCACATAATTCCAACTATAGTGAAAATGCTAAACCTTAAGCTTCCGTTTAAGGGACTAAGTGTCCGAAATTACTCTGAAACCACAAACAAAATCCCCTGGCAAGTCACATAAGAAGAAAAAGATACGAGGGAAGTAGTAAATAGGGATCAGGGCTAATACTCTCAAAATGACATGCCGGGTCGTTACATCTTCACCCAGCTTTCTCCTCGCATCTGTGATGAAAAAACACATCTGCGAGGTCACTTCTGCAGCCAAGACTCCACAGATGCGGCTACTCAGGCACCAACAACGCTTCCACAAGGCAACAAGAGGAAAAATGATCTGAACCTCGTCTGAAACTCACCCGGGCATCTCGGGTCCCCGTGCAAATGATCCAAACCTCAAATGACACCTAACAACATTGAAACGACGAATCGCACCTCAATTCAATTTGAAATGAACTTTGAACTTTCAACTTCCAAAACTCGCGCCAAAACATATCAAATAGGAATGAACCCAAAATTTTCACACAAGTCCCAAATGACATAACGAATTCCAATTTCCAGAACCACAATCCGAATACGATATACTCAAAGTCAACTCTCGGTCAAACTTATGAACTTTCCAAACATTCAAATTTCCAACTTTCGCCAATTTGTATTGAAACCTTCTAGAAACATCCAAATGCAAATCTGGGTATACACCCAAGTCAAAAATCACCACCCGGATCTGACAGAACCATAAAAACTCCAATCTGAGGTGAAATGCTAAAAAGTCAAACTTGGTTAACTCTTCCAACTTAAAGTTTCAATCATGACATTCATTCTTCCAAATCGATTTCGAATAACCTGAAAATCAAAACCGACGATTCACACAAATTATAATACATAATATGATGATGCTCAAGACTTCAGATAGCTGAACGGGATGCAAATGCTAATGACCGGTTAGTATAAGCTTCAATTATCCTTCTCCAAGTGCAATTTTGTTTTAAAATAAGGTGCAACTTATGATGGCACAACATTTAATACTTAGTTTATAATTTTCAGTTGATCTATGTTATTACCTCAAATACTATTTTAATTTAATTTAAACACAATATTAACAAATAATAGTTATCTACTAGCCATATATTTATTCTTGTAATAATTTCATTGCATAGGATTTGAAGAATTTATCTAAATGATAAAAAATATAACTTAATCATAAATTCGTATTATTGGCACTATAAACACGTACACGTATAATACACGTACACTAAAACTATATATGTGGGTGTATGTATGTGTATCACTTATGACATATATTTAAAGGTGCGGCATCCAGTTTGGCAATAACGATAAAAGCAGCAAAGATTGAGTGTCTGAAAGGAACCTCAAGAGCCTGGCCGGAGATGGACTTCTGTTTGAACAAGCAATAATTCTCATGGTTGCTACTTTGTGAAAATTGCAGAAAAGAGAAGCATCTTTAATATTCATATTTAATGGCAACGTAACGTGACAGAAGAATTGGAATTTTAAAAACAAAAGTAATAACATGGTACTAATATACTTCAATCAATAGATTATGGAGTCTCTTTGATAGCAAAATAGAAGATCCCTCCCTTATGGGTTTTTTTGAAGAATATTGAAAGATATAGTAATATATATAAGGAGGTGGCTGAGTCGTAGAAAGCCAGTTGGACTGGTAGCCGTTGCTACAGAATGTCATAATATGGGTAAGTATGTTGTTAGTTTATTGGAATTCTAGCATATTTTATTAACTTTTTCTATGAAATTCTCCCCGAAATTTAGGAATCTGCGCTACTGGAATGAGGAACTCTATCGCTGGAAAATATAATGGAGAAGGACGGCTCGATGTCGGAAATTAATAATTTTGGTATGATTGAATTCGTATCGAAATGGGTATTGAAGCTTTGTAAATTTCATCTGTTTCCGAAGTGCGGATCCGGAGGTTGACTTTTGTTAACTTTTTGTAAATTGTATAAGGATCATAACTTTGTTAATTGAAATTGTTTTCTCTTGCGTTGTTTAATGTATTTAAGTCATCTTTAGCTAGATTGAGCCGAGCGGAGGTGAATTTGTGAAGAGCTAATTTGAGTATTGATTTGGCTGAATTGAGGTAAGTGTCTTACCTAACTTTGTATGGCGGAAACTATCTCTTAGGAATTGATTAAATTATTTTATCTTGTTATGTTAAAGTCGTGTACGCAAGGTGACGAGTGCGTACACGGTCTATATGTGGTATTTGACCGGTTTAGATTGCCTAGTGTCTTTCCATGCCTTTAATTGAATTGTTATAACATGTGATTTCTCGTTGTCAGTCTACTCTTATGTGCTCTATTTGACGTTGTTAGCACCTACCGTACTTCTTACTCGTTAATTGGCTCTTATATGCCTTAGTTGAAGTTATTGCCTTCCTTATTGTCTTCTTACCTTATGACCTTGTGCTTGTTTGCCAAATGTCCTAATTGTTGCAATTGTGTACTTAGTTAGCACGTACTCTACCTGTCCTGTCATTTTTGTAAAGTTTGTTGTGTTCCTCTGGTTTTTACGTCGTTCCTTTGTTGACGTGTATTGATATCCTTGATTGTAGAAATTCTTATAAATGGAGTTATTGAATTATTTTTGTTGATTTAAATTATTGTACGGGGGATCGGGTTGCACGCCGCTACAGGTGAAATAAGGGAGGTGGTTAAATAAAGGAGAATATATATATTGTGATATTGTTATTGTACTGTGGGATCGGGTTGTACACCATAACAGGTGAAATAAGGGTGGACTGTTATGGTGAAATAAGGGTAAATTATGATATTGATAGTATATGGTGGGATCGGGTTGCGCGCCACAACATATTTTGTTTATTGTTACGATATTGATATTGTACGGTGGGATCGAGTTGCACGTCGCAACTTGTGAAGTAAGGGTGAATTGATAAGGTGGAATACGGGTGAATTTTGATATTGATATTATATGGTGAGATCGGGTTCTGTGCCGCAACATATTTTGCGTTTTGTATTCCCTGTTTTATTGCATTGGCTTCACTTCTTTCATAAGCGACTCTGAGAATTTGTATTTCCGGTTCTTCACTATTTTCCGAGGATTGAGTTATTGTCATTGATTCATCGCCTTGCCGTCATTTCCTGAGTTGTTTTCCTAATACTATTATTCTTGTAAACTGATTTTCAAGGTGAATTTACTACGTTGAGTCATTACCTCCTGTCCTTTCGAATTGTTAGTAATATAGTGATTTTAAATAAAAGAATTAATATCATCCTACCTTGTGTGACTTTAATGTTAAAACTAGCCGTTTATTTTGGTACTTACCAATTCTAATAGTTGTTATATTTTACTTCAATTGATTTCTCAACCTAATCTCCTTGGCTTGTCTAAGATTTTATTTTACTTAGAGAGGAACTGTTAATATATTTTAATATAAAAAAATTATATTAGCTTCAATAGCTTGTTAGATGTTGTATTTTACTTGAAGATGTTATGCTTCTTCACTCAAATGTTTCTAAAATAAACTCATCATTCTCATTGATTTCATACTTTGTCTAGAAACTAAAATTTTTACTTTATGATATATAAATAATCTCGTGAACATCCTGATTATAATTTGACACGGACATTATACACCGAGAAGCACGTGAATTTTGTCGTGTGAAGTGAGATGGAAAGATTTGGGCACAAGATGTCATGCGTGTCAAAGGTTTCGAAGTTGTGATTTATAATATGAGATTACGAGAAGTGGAATTGTTTAAATTGTGTATTATAAATAACTTGATTGTTTAAGTTGGCATCGTTTTCCCTACTCGAGTACATTTATACTTCATCCATACTCCAACTATGTTGTTGTTCAATTACTTGGTTATTTCTCGTTGCCATTCATGTTTCCCTTATCGTTACAACTATTTGTAATCTGATTTCTGTCTGCTATTGGCATTTATTTGATATTACTTCCTTGTTAGCTTTATGTCATATCTTGCACCAGTTTAGATGTTCAATGAGTGTCTTGACCTGGCATCGTCACTACTCTATCGAGGTTAGGCTTGATACTTACTGGGTACCACTGTGGTGTACACATGCTACGTTTCTGCATATTGTTTTGTGCAAAACCAAGTACTTTGGATCAAGTCGGTCTTTAAGACTTATGCTTGATGTGGCTGGAGACTTGAAGTTACACATGTCGGGCGTTCGCAGACTCCGAAGTCATCCTATATTGTATTTATTTTCATTGTTTCCTTCTATTTTGGAAGAGTGATGTGTTCGTTGTTTAAATGTACTCCTAGAAAGGCTTATGACTTGTAGTACCGGTTTTGGAATATTGTGTCATGTTGAGACTATTAGTTTATTTAGAAATTTCTTGTTCGTGATAGTTGTTAAGTATAACCTGTTATCATTTCGCTAGGTGTTGGGCTTACCTAGTTTTAGATACTAGGTGCCATCACGACACATTCAGAGGGTTTTTATTTGGATTGTGACACCTCTGTTATTATAATCTCTCCCTGGTAAATAGGGTCGTCAATATGGGCTTGGCCCGCTGTGCTGGTCCAGCCTAACCCATGATTTAATACAGTTGAGGTAAGATTTTTGGAGACCATTTAAAAACGAGAAATTTACGCTAAATGCCCATGCAATCAAAATTTATTACCCTTTTTTACCCATTTTTAAAATAATTACAAAATATACCCACCTCACTCAAACTTATTACCCTCCCACCAGAACTCTAGTCCTTAAGTCACAAAAGACTCCTAAAGCCAAACTGATAAACTTTCCTAGTTATTCTTTCACTAATCAACCAAAAACAAAGTAATTTTCTTTTAATTCTAGTTTTTTTGCAACATTGTTGGTTCTGAAAATAGCTAGGTTTTTTCTTTATTTCTCTCCCTCTTTCTTTCGGTTTCAATTTTAAATTTAGTATTGAATTAGCTGCTAATTTATTTAGTATTTGAATTAGCTGAGCACATATTTCATTTATTGCAAAATTTTAAACTAATAAAAAGAATTTACACTCCATGTGTATAAGTTTAAAATTTGAGATATAAATTTCATGTGTGTTTTGAAGTGTTTTTGTCACGACCCAAAATCTATTATAGACTGTGATAGAGCCTAACGCCGACGTGAGGCAAGTCAACGGTAATTGGTCAATTTAATTACTCATTTCATTACTTTCGAAATCAAAAATTTTAATAAGGAAGGAAATTTGTATATATAGAACCGTAAGCATCAACTAGCATACCCAAAATGTGGTGTCACAAGTGCATGAGCATTTACTAAGGAGTATGATAATAATACAACATCTATCTAAAATGTAATTGAAATAGAATAAGATAAATAGTACGATGGAGACTGTGTGGACTATGATGTGTATCCTGGAATGCATCTCACATATAGTGTCCTCAATAGATGTGCCTACGCGCAAAGTTAATCCCCAAATGAACATGTCATATTCTGTACATTTTGTGCAGAAATGTAGCATGAGTACGTAAATCAATGTGTACCCAGTAAGTATCTAACCTAAACTCTGAGAAGTAGTGACAAGGGATCGACATTGACACTTACTAGTGGTCCAATAGATTAATATGGTAAATCATAAACAAATAAGAAGCACAATAGTAGTAGTGAGGTAATTATTTAACTAACACAATCTTCCAACATTTCCTTTAACGATGTCAATTTCTCAATCTCGTATTCTATCTCAACTGCTCAAAAAATATCCAGTGCCAATATCAAATGAATAAATCATATAAAATGCAAGGAATCAGTGAAATGAAAATCTCGTGAATATTCGAACTGCTTGCAATAAAATGCACGATTATGCCGAGGTCGTACGTCTCGATCCCAGAAGGAATATGATATTGTTGAGGCGAACGGCCCGATCCCATCATAAGTTTACACTGCCAAGGGTCGAGCAGCACGAACCATAGATGTATTTATTATACTGCCGAGGTGAACGACCCGCTCCGATAAGACTGTGGTACATGATCCATTCGTAGAAAATGACCCGATCTCATTAGAATAAGAAGCTTTAATTGGTCATTGACCCCACTCACGAATATACATGTGAGTTATGAAGTTTAAGGACAACTTAGTAATGAATACGCACAACACGGGAGAAATTCATAAGGGAAGCACAAATTATTCCGCGGATTATCAAGTAGCTCGTCACATCTCTAAAATAGGGAGTTTATCACCCTATCCAAGTCTAGTCTCATGTCGTACGCAAAATAAATGAATTAAACAAGCAAAGATAACTCAAATAGTACAGTTATGGCATGGTGTGAACCTAATTCTACATGGACAAAATCAAGAATTCTAGCATACGCACGGATACTCGTCACCTAATACATGCGTAGCTTCCACACATGTAGCACATAAGAATATAACACGTATGGAGTAAATTCTCCCTAACAAGGTTAGAAAGGAGACTTACCTCGCTCCGAAATTCCATAACAAGTTCCAACGCGACTCTAACAGCTCAAACATATGCTCTTCGCTCTAAACCTAGTCAAAAAATTTGCAAACCAATAAAAATATACTCTAATAATGATAATAACTGAATTTATAATACTCCCGAACTCTGCTCGAAAGTCAATAAAGTCGACCCTCTGGCCCACGTGTCTGGATTCCAAAAATTTTAAAAATAAATATTACCCATACCTCATATGGTCTATATCCATAAAATCATCAGATTTTGTCCATGAATCGACCCTAAAATCAAGGACTTATCATTTATCAACTTTAAGGCTCAAAATTCCAATTTCTACAATCCAAACATGGATAAAAATATTACCCAATGGACATAATCATGGAGAAACATCAAAATAAAGGTCTTATATTTACCTTCTTGTTAAGGAGAGAACAACGCCGCGAAAATCACCTCAAACGGAGCTCTACAACTCAAGATATGCCCAAAATACTAAAATTCTCGGTTTAAAACACTGTCCCGATGATTTTTTTTCATCGCCTTCGCGTGAGACCTTTGCGTTCGCGAAGAGAAATTTTTGAATTGATCAATCAACCCAGAAATCCTTCTTCGCATTATCTGAACCTCTCTCGCGTTCACGAAGAACAAAGCTTCGCACTAGAAACCATCAAGTTTGTCCGACACGGAAATAGGCATAATTCTCTCATATGATATCAGAATTCGACGATTCTTGTTGCTATGACTCTCTAATTACGATATGGATCTAATAGTTCAATACAATCACAAACTAAAGGTCATTTTCTCAATATAGTACCCTTTATGCCCAAAGAAATGACACTGAAACATCAAATAAGAGCACGACACAACCCAAACACCTCTGAAACATACCTGAGGCCCCTAGGATCCCATCCAATTACACAAACCAGTCCCAAATCATAACACGAACATGATTGATGCCTCATATCACACCAAACAACATCTAAACTATGAAATGATCGAAGCCTTTCTTTAAACTTCTAAACATTCAAACTTCAATGCACGCGTCCGATTCATACTTAAACATTCTGGAATGATGCCAAACTTTACACACAAGTCACATATCATTATGCAAACCTATTCCAAGGCTCGGAACCTCAAACGGACATCGATACAACCAAAGTCCACTTCAAATCAAACTTAAGAATAAAACCGTCAAAATGCCAACTTTCCATATTAAACACTGAAATGCCCTGGATCACCCGATACTCATCCTAACATACGCCCAAGTCCGAAATCTTCATACGAACCTATTGGAACCTTCAAATCCCTATTTCGAGGTTGTTTACTCAAAATTCAAACCCCGGTCAACTCTTCCAACTTGAAGCTTTTGAATTTAGAATATTCTTTCCAAATCAACTGCGGATTTTCCTAAATTCAATTCTGAAAACACGTACAAGTTGTAATATATTAAGTGAAGCTACTCATGTCTTCAAACCGCCGAACGATGTGCTAGAGAACAAAATAACCGGTCAGGTTGTTACATTCTCCCCCGGTAAAATAAACGATCGTCCTCGAACGTTCTAAGAACTTCCTGAGTTGCCCAAAATCACTGTTTAATCCCTTGTGCACCTATTCATGCCACCACAACCCACGTAAGCACTTTATCTTAAGCCAGACTGATGATCCTCTCTTTACCTTAGCCAACAAGCCTTAGGGCCAAATTTCAACATCTGAAATCCACAACGAGATCTGATTCAAACATACGAACACCGCATCAATCACCAGACATTGTACCCAAAATGGCCATGCTCCTCCACTGAAATCACACCATGCACCACATAGGTTGCTTGACCATAGTAACATATTTCGACCACAATAGCTACAATTTCACGAACACGATACCCGCAATACACCTCATAACACATATAAGCCCAATTCCAACCCTCGCAATACTGCCATGATGGAAGACATGTGTGGAAACTCATAACCACTTGTTGAATCAACAAATCTTGGAGTCTATCCTCCTTACAAACACCATTACCTCATTTTTAACTAAATAACGATATTTCTCCTTAATATACTTTACACAAATGTGATTGCACTAATTTAAGGTCCAGTAATCTCGTCTCACCTGGTACAAGCTGCTCGGAGAATAATCCATCTCAACACTGCCAAAAATCTCATATGACGCCATCAATGCGCCAACAAGCTACAAACTCAAATGTGATATATAAGGAGAAATGAACTCTAGAAAAGAATTACCTGGCCCGCGTAATGACTAATAGGTTCAAACAGATGCTATGAACCCTTCTCAGAAAATGAGGAACAAAATATGCAAAGATAAATATATGAAACTGTACTCAACATCTCATTGTTGCGGAGTGCAACCCGATGATATCGTTGCGGTGTGCACCCCGATCCAAGCATGATAGCGTTGTGGCGTGCACCCCGATCCAAATAACATACTCGTGGCGGCGTGCCACCCGATCCACAGATAACAATAAATAAGGAAGTACCGATCATGCCAAAATTATTATACCTATGAAACACCCAAATATCGATCACAATCATGCCAAGTGCAAAAATACAGCACTGGGGAGACGAATATCACCTTATGCTACAAAACACAAGAACAACTAAGGTGCGATAA
The DNA here is from genome assembly GCA_005239525.1 of Nicotiana knightiana. Classification (NCBI taxonomy): domain Eukaryota; kingdom Viridiplantae; phylum Streptophyta; class Magnoliopsida; order Solanales; family Solanaceae; genus Nicotiana; species Nicotiana knightiana. The sequence continues at coordinate 7,017 of ML412029.1, read as the reverse complement.
ATGACCTGCATCTCGAGAGACATCATGTTCATATAACACCACGAACCTTGATGCATTCAAACAAGAACAAAGACACCACATCACAAATGAGAATTCCACCACGCTTGAAAAAATCAAGTTTCGTTACTTCATCAACCAAAGCCTAAACATCCATAGTCTGATTTCCTTTCCTTCGCTGGAATTAAATGTCGAACCTCCAAACCATAGACTGAGTAATCCTCCTTCCAAGGCATTCATTGCCGCGATGGACAAATAAACACCCTACCATTTATACCAATAATGCATGATTACCACTCATGAACATCATAATACATTGTGCATAGCAGCGAAACCATAGGCAACACTAATATGGCACCGAGATGACATTACATCCCTCCAAGAGACGACGACAATAGCCCAATAGAATACGCAGGGAGAAATATCCTGCACCATATCTGTAGTACCATTACAACTCCTCGATGCTCAATTGATAACCAGCGCTCCACGTTGAATAATATTGAATAGAAAGGAAATGAAGGCATAAATTTCAATGGAATCAAATAGCACGACGAGGAATCAAGAAGGGAAGTGCTCCAAACAGCCATGTAGCCTCTCGAATATAAGTACAGAAAATATCGAATGCCAATATAAAATGAATTACCCATATAAAATGCAAGACATCAGTGGAAGGAAAATCTTATGCATATTCGAACTGCTAGCAATATAACGCACGATTATGCTGAGGTCGTACGACCCGATCCCAGAAAGAATATGATACAACCGAGGCAAACGGGTCAATCCCATCATAACGTGTACACTTCTGAGCATCGATCGACATGAACCATAGATGCATTTATTATGCTGCCAAGGAGAACGGCCCGCTTCCATAAGAGTGCGGTATATGATCTTGCCGAGGCGAATGGACCGATCCCATTAAAATAAGAAGATTTAACAGCTCCTTTACCCCACTCACAAATATATGTGTGAGTTATGAATTTTAAGGAAAACTTAGCAATGAAAAAGCACAATGCGAGAGAAATTCATAAGGGAAGCACAAATTATTTCGCAGATTATTAAATAGCTTGTCACATATGTAATATAGTGAGTCTATCACCCTATGCAAGTGCAGCCTTAAGTCATACGCAAAATAAAGGAATTAAACAAGCGAAGATAACTCAAATAGTACAGTTATAGTATGGTGAGAACCTAAGTCTACTCGGACAAAATTAGGACTTCTAGCATACGCATGGACACCGATCACCTCATACATACGTAGCTTCTATGTAATGATTCGGCCAGTATTTTTGAGAGTAATAGCCCCCATCCCCTATTTACTACTTCCCCCGTATCTTTTTCAGAGTTATTTGGGACACTTAGTCCCTAACACAGAAGCTTAATTTCTAGGATTTTGATCGTAGTTGCAGATGTGTGAAGACGACTCCAGAATAGAGTTTTGTTAGTTCCGTTAGCTCTGTTGGGCGATTTTGGACTTAGGAGCATGTTCGAGTTTTGTTTTGGATGTATGTAGCTGAATTAGTCTTGAAATGGAGAATGTTGAATTTTTAGGAAGTTCGACCAGAAGTAGACTTTTTGATATCGGGATCGGATTCCAATTCTGGAAGTTAGAGTAGGCCTGTAATGTCAATTATGACTTGTGTGCAAAATTTTGGATCAATCGGACGTGATTTGATAGGTTTCGGCGTCTGTTGTAGAAGTTTGAAGTTTCAAAGTTTATTAAGTTTGAATTGGAGGGTGATTCATGTTTTAGTGTTGTTTGATATGATTTGGGGGCTCAACTAAGTTTGTATGATGTTTTAGGACTTGTTGGTATGTTTGATTGAGGTCCCGGGGGCCTTGGGTGGATTTCAAGTGGTTAACAGACCAAATTGGGGGTTTGAAGAATTGCTGAAGCACTGTTTTTATGGTGTCACCGCATCTGCGATGGGGTTGGCCACAAATGCAGATTCGCAGGAACGAGCATGTAGTTGCAGGTGCGAAAAGGGTGTCACATCTATGCATCTGTAGATATGGAGAAGTGATCAAATAAGCGGAAAGAGGCAGCCTAGGACATAGTCATAGAAGGGGAAGGTCCTCTGAGGAAGCGGGCCCGCGGGTGCGAGAACTGCTCCACAAAAGGGGAATTTTTGACATTAATGGAATCCGCACCGGCGATGGAATTTATGCAAGTGCGACTCGAAGCCCCCTGAAGCGAAATCGCTGAATAGAAAAGGCTAAGTTCGAGGGTTTTATCCAATTTTCTATTTTAGGACTTAGAGAGCTCGGATTGAGGAAATAAATAATGGGTTTTTCAGAGAAAGATATTGGATTTGGGTCGTTCGGAGTCGGATAATCTAGGAAAGGTCATTCTTATTGACTGATTCGGCTTGGTTCAAGATCCATGTGCTTTTTATCAGCCCCGCTATTAGATGAGAGTGTTTGCTACTGTACGGAGACTTTATGGTACATCTGTCGCATCAGCAGACCTCGGAGTCCCCCTCCTATTCCCTCATTTCCGTACTTTCTTAGACTCTGGTGTATAGATATACTAGTTTTTCTTCTGTAGCTTGTGACTTATGGCTACCTGATTTTGGGAAAATACTGTGTATACTCGAATGTTGGGTTTTGTACATGCCGATCTGCATCTTATCAGTTATTTAATTATCTGTTGCAGTTTAGTTTCTAAATTTTGCTATTATTTTTGTTTTTCACAATTTGGTTGGCTTACCTAGTCGTAGAGACTAGGTGTCGTCATGACGTCTTACAGAGGAAGAATTGGGTAGTGAAAAGTTCGTATCAGAGCTCTAGGATCATAGGTGTCGTCACTCACAAGCCGGTTTAATAGAGTCTCATGTATCAGTACGGAGACATCTGTACTTATCTTTGGGAGGCTATGGAACTATTAGGAAAAATTACACTTCTTTTATTCCTTGTCGTGCAAAATTGTTGACTTTGAAATTCTACACTTGTGTTTTTTATTCTCTCACAGATGGTGAGGACACGTACAGGTGGATCTGATGAAAAGGCACCCGCACCCCCTGCTAGAGCCGCGAGAGGCCGGGGCCGGGGTAGAGGCCGAGGAAGTTCATGTGGTGCAGCTAGAGCACCCGCACGAGCTGCTACAAAGGAGCTCCCAGAAGCTCCAACTAGAGGGCAGGCACCTGAGGTACCTGTTGCTGCGCCAACCCTCCAGGTGACTCTAGCCCAAATTCTGAACATGTTCAGCATCTTGACTTAGACTGGATTGATTCCACTTACTCCTGTCGCATCTCAGACTGGGGGAGGAGCATAGACTCCCGCCGCCCGTACCCTAGAGCAGCGGGTTTAAGTCGACCAGGTTTCAGAGATTATATTGATGCAACCGGTAGCTCCAGTTCAGCCCGAGGCTAGGGTTGCAGTTTCTGAGGAGGAGCAGCTCAGACTTGAGAGGTACAAGAAGTACCACCCTCCTACCTTTAGTGGATTGGCATCAGAGTATGCCTAGGGTTTTCTGGAGGAGTATCACCGTATTCTCCGTACTGTGGGTATAGCGAAGTCGAGTGGGGTTTCTTTTACTACATTCGAGCTTAGGAGTTGAGTAGTTCGACTAAGGCAACTTTACTTACATGGACTCAGTGCTCGGACATGTTCTTGATGCATTATATTCTCCATACTCTCAAAGACGCATGGCGCACGGAGTTTGAGCAATTGCGCCAGGGTTTCATGACTGTTTTAGAGTATGCAGTTTGCTTCAGTGATTTGGCCTGACATGCACCAGCCTTGGTTTCTACAGTTTGAGAGAGGGTCCGTCGGTTTATCGAGTGACCCCACCCCAGTATCAGTCTTAGCATGGCCCGGGAGTTGGAGATGGATATTTTGTACCAGTAGGTTGTGAGTATTGCTAGGACATTTGAGGGTATGCTTGCTTGAGAGAGAGAGGAGAGGGAGGCCAAGAAGTCTCGAGAGTCTGACACTTATAGTGGTGCTCGTTCCTAGCTGCAGTTCCTCATGGTATAGGCTCTGTGAGACGACCCGTTCATTTAACACTTCTAGTCGCTAGTGGCATTCCGGCCCCTTCTAGGCCCCAGGAGCCTTATTATGCACCACAAGTATCTAGTGCATCTTCTGCACGGGTTGCTTTTAGCGGTTAGTCCAGCAGACCTGGCCCTAGACTGCCACAGTAGCCACACCCTCCGACATATTTTTTTGAGTGTGGCGACACTCGCCATATGGTGAGGGATTTTCCAAGGCTTAGGAGGGGTGCACCTCCACAGACTTCTTAGGAACCGCGTGCTCCACTGGGCCCTCAGGCTATGATTACAGCACCAACTACCACTCCACCTACTCAGCCAGCTCGAGGTGGAGGTAAGGGAGGTATAGGTTGCCCTAGAGGGGGGAGGTCAGGCCATATATTATGCTCTTCTTGATCGTACAGAGGTAGTTGCTTCTGGCTCTGTCATTTCAGATATTGTTCCAGTATGTCATAGAGATGCATCAGTTTTATTTTATCCATGCTCCACTTATTCCTATGTGTCCTCTTATGTTGCTCCATATTTGGTCGTAGCCCGTGATTCTTTGAGTTCTGCTATTTATGTGTCTACACTTGTGGGAGGTTCTGTTATTGTGGACCGTGTGTGTCGATCGTGTTTGGTTGTTCTTAGTGGTTTTGAGACTAGAGTCGATTTATTATTGCTTAGTATGGTAGATTTGAATATTATCTTGGGCATAGACTAGTTGTCACCTCATTATGCTATTCTTGATTGTCACGCCAAGACCGTGATGCTGGCTATGCCAGGATTAACGCGATTAGAGTGGGGAGGTACCTTGGGGCATACTCCCATCAGAGTTATTTCATTTGTTAAAGCCCAAAGGATGGTTGAGAAGGGGTGTGACACGTATCTAGCTTATGTGGGAGATGTCAATATTGATACCCATACAGTTGTGTCAGTTCTAGTAGTGAGGTATTTTCCATATGTATTTCCAGTTGATATTTCGAGCATGCCGCCCGATAGAGATATTGACTTTGGCATTGATTTATTGTCGGGAACTTAGCCCGTCCCTATTTCTCCATATCGTATAGCTCCTCCTGAGTTGAAGGAATTGAGGAACAGTTACAAGAGTTGCTTGATAAGGGCTTCGTTCGGCCCAGCATGTCACCTTGGGGTGCTCCGGTCTTGTTTGTGAAGAAGAATGATGGTTCTATGTGGATGTTCATTGATTATCGCCAGTTGAACAAAGTCACAGTGAAGAACAGGTATCCATTGCCCCGTATTGATGACCTATTTGATCAGTTACAGGGTACTAGAGTGTTTTCCATGATTTAATTATGTTCAGGCTATCATCAGTTGAAGATTCAGGAGCCAAATATCCCCAAGATTGCTTTCAGGACTCGGTATGGTCACTATGAGTTCCTTGTGAAGTCATTTGGGCTGACCAGCACCCCAGCAGTATTTATGCACTTGATGCACAGTGTGTTCCGGCCCTATCTTGACTCATTTGTCATTGTGTTTATTGACGACATTCTGGTGTACTCCCAGACTCGGAAGGACCATGAGCAACACCTGAGGAGTGTGCTTCAAACCTTGATAGAAAAGAAGTTGTATGCAAAATTTTCAAAGTGTGAGTTTTGGCTAAACATAGTGGCATTCTTGGGTCATGTGGTATCGAGTGATGGGATCAAGGTGGATCAAAAGAAGGTTGAAGCAGTGTAGAGTTGGCCCAGACTGTTTTCACCTACGGGTTGGCGGGGTATTACCATCGATTTGTGGTTTTACTATAGCCCCAATACTGGTATTGCCTACAGGTTCGGGGTCTTATACTGTATATTGTGATGCGTCATAGATTGGTCTCAGTGCGGTGTTGATGCAGGACGGTAGGGTGATTGCCTATGCATATAGCTAATTGAAGGTGCATGAAAAGAACTATCCAGCCCATAACCTTGAGTTAGCAGTTATTGTTCATGCCTTCAAGATTTGACGACATTATTTGTATGGTGTCCCTTGTGAGATCTACACCGATCACCGAAGTCTGCATCTTTTATTCAAACAGAAAGATCTTAACTTGCGTCAGCGGAGGTGGTTGGAGCTATTTAAGGATTATAATATCACTATTTTGTATCATCCCGGGAAGGCCAATGTGGTGGCCGATGCCTTGAGTCATCGGGCGGAGTGTTTGGGAAGCTTAATATCTACCAGCAACAGAGAAGCCATTGTTGTTGGATGTTCAAGCTTTGGCCAACCAGTTTGTTAGATCGATATTTTCGAGGCGAGTTGAGTGTTGGCTTGTGTGGTCTCTCGGTCTTCTCTTTATGAACGTATCAGGGAGCATCAATATGATGACCCCCTCTGTTTGTCCTTAAGGACACGGTTCAACACGGTGATGCTAAGGAGGTCACTATTGGAGATGATGGTGCATTAAGGATACAGGGCAGGCTATGTGTGCCCAATGTAGATGGTTTGCGTGAGTTGAATCTCTAGGAGGCTCACAGTTCGTGGTACTCCAATCATCAGGGTACCGCGAAGATTTATTAGGAGTTGAGGCAGCATTACTAGTGGAGGAGAATGAAGAAGGACATAGTGGAATATGTAGCTCGATGTCCAAATTTCCAGCAGATAAAGTATAAGCATGACCGGCCACGTGGGTTGCTTAAGAAGTTAGAGATTTCGGAGTGGAAATAGGAGCAGATCACTATGTATTTCGTTGTTGGGCTTCCACGGAATCAGCGGAAGTTTGATGCCGTTTGGGTGATTGTGGATAGGCTGACCAAGTCAGCTCATTTCATTCCTGTGATGACTACTCATTCTTCCGAACAGCTTGCTCGAGTTTATATCCACGATATTTTTAGGATTCATGGTGTGTCGATATCTATCATCTCTGACCGAGGTAAGTATTTTACATCCCGGTTCTAGAGGAGCGCACAACATTAGGTAGGTACTCGAGTTCAGTTGACTATAGCAGCCGGTGCAACATCAACTACTTGACTCAGTTCTCATAAATACCTTTGAAAGATTTGTTTCTCGGACTCTCCATAATACGTGGCGCATAAGGTTTGAACGGTTGCGT
>ML412027.1:12471-47305 GCA_005239525.1 Nicotiana knightiana | reverse complement strand
CCATTACTCGTGACATTCCCAGACCCCACGCCTGCAGGTCATAACTGATCCACCAATATACCTGGAACTGAAAACCAATACCACACATAATCGTGCAATCAACTTATCATTAACAGACTCCCCCACTTGGCCCAAACACAACGATCGAGACAAACAATAATTCACAATTCCCATAATAACACCATCCGTCTAACAACTCAAGTCATCTGCAAATCTCGCATTCACCATTGTAACAGTCACGCCAACTTCCACACGCAATCTAAACTCCAATTACAACATATATCATTTACTGGTAGAAGAGAACTTATTACAGAACTACATAGGGACCACACACCCTAGGAAAAACCGCAGGAGATACCCCTGCCCGCTTAGCCTCAACTGATATCTCTCCATACATTTATGAAGACCATAAATATCACACAATAACTACACCTTCCTGCATCTGAACACAAACAACGCCTACCCTCGAGGCATCACAATACGCGGTAAGAGCCAAAAGATGATGGCAGAACTAACACTGGAGCGGTGGTCACAGGAATCTTGAACTTCTGAAAGCTCTACCCACACATGTCTGACCACATGGATACCCTTACTGGACACCACGTGTCCTAAGAATGCTACTGAACCGAGTCAAAATTCACACTCGGAGAATTTTGCATAGAGCCTTTCCTCCCTGAATCCCTATAATGCTATCCTCAATTACTGAGTATTCTACTCATGGCTACGCGAATATGCCAGGACACCATCAATGAATACAATAACAAGGAGTGCTAATACGGTTGTAATACACCATTAATCAAATATATGAACGCTACTGGGGCAATGATCCGCTCAAGATATATCACTAGGAACTCATAACCTAACAGAAAAAATCCGCTTCACTCCACAACTACACAACATGAGAGGTCTTCCAATATACTCACAACCCAAGGCCATATACCAAATCGAGACAGAAATCAAACAGTCAATAAATCTTGCCACATTTCCAGCCAACCCTTTTGTCACAAATCATAGTCTGAACACATCTAACCATCAAATCACACTCACCACGTAGCCATCTAGTCACAAAGTCTCGTTAATAAGGACATCAACGGACATATAAGTCCCCAAATACATGTTCTCACACAAAGAAAATCTCAGCACTCAAACCACAAAATGAATCTGGCCCCAAGTCCTCCAGACTGGCCCATTACCAACATGCCAAAATCACATCTCATCCATGGAAGTCACAAGCCGTCGATGCACAACTGATACCAAGAACTGTCGTGCGCGTTCGAATACATGGAAGGAATTCAAGAGTTAAGCTCTTGGCTGAATTAAATGGGTTCGCACGACTAAAATTCAAGAATGTGAGATTTTTCCTAAGGGTCCCGCAACCTCTCGAAGATAAGTACAAACGTTTCCATACCAATCCGCAAGACTCTACTAAAACTGCTCATGACCGGTGAGTCCTATGTAACCTAGCGCTCTGATACTAAACTGTCACGGCCCCAAATCTAAGCCAGTCGTGATGGCGCCTATCGTGGAACTAGGCCAGCCAAAACCACACTCGAATCATAATAAGCTTCCATTTACATCTTTACTATACTGATTACCCATAAAGGTTTCCTTTAAACATTTATAAAACAGTTAAAGCTATAGTGAATATAAAATATAATACCCGAGAACCCGTAGTCACTAGTCATGAGCATCTACATAAAATATACAACTCAAAAGAAAATAAATTCTATAATAATAAGCAGGACTGCAGACGCATGCAACTACCTCGCAAAGCTCCAAGAATCTCTGGAACAGATAGACAACTCACCCTGCCCTAACACCTGGATCTGCACACAAGGTGCAGGGAGTAATGTGAGTACACCAACTCAGTAGTAATGAAAATAAATTAGGCCTGAGCAGCAAGAAACACATAAAATCAATGTCATCAATTCACAATATGTACATCCTTTTTTCCAACAATATAAACATAGATATATGAAATCATCATGCCTTAAAACCAACTTCAGAAAAATCCTTTGAAAAATGTATATTTTCAACAACTTCAAACCGAAATATTTAGTATGAAAATGAAATAAATCATAAAGAGGCCCCTCGGGCAAAACATATTTCATAAGTTCAGAGTGAAAGTGGTAAAATCATAAGTAGCCCCTTGGGAAAAAACATGTATCATAATCAGCCCCTCGGGCATGCCTCACAGTCACTCATAATAAGCCCCTCGGGAATACCTCACAATCACTCATAATCAGCCCCTCGGGCATACCTCACAATCACTCATGCCTCCCAATCACTCGGCACTCGGCACTCGGTGCGCCCACTGGGGGTGTGTGCAGACTCCGGAGGGGGTCCTTCAGCCCAAGCACTAATATCAAGCCACCTCGTGGCGTATCATATCCTCACAAATTAGGCCCTCCGCCTCACTCACTCAGAACCTCTCAAAAGCCCCTCGGGCGAATTAGTAAAACGGGGTACTCGACCTAAAACATCATTTTCAAATCTCAAAGTAGTGTAATCAGGCTGAGTTTCGAAAACAGTAAACACAATGTGACTGATTGAAATAATCAATAAACAGTGAGGAAAAAAGCAGTAAAAATCCCCCAATGTGTCTAAACAAGTCGGCACGAGGCCCCAAACATGGCTTATAGCCCAAATATTTCAGTAATCTTTAGAACACAATTTAACATATAGTTTAGAGTAAAATACGCAACTCAATAGTTTCCGCGGAGAGGACCAAGTCCAATCCAAAAATTAGTGCGCGCCACATACTCGTCATCCGACATGTGCGTCATTCTAAAATCAGTGAGAAATATGAAGTCCGGGGTTTCATACCCTCAGGACAAGATTTATAACCATTACTTACCTCTACTGGGCCACAATACTAGTCCGCTATGCTCTTGCCCCTCAAATTGGCTCCCGATTGCTCCGAATATAACCAAAACCAGTTTAACATCATTAATATATACCAAAGGAACTCAACCCAATCGAAAACTATCAATTTATACAAAAATCTCGAAATTCGGCCAAACCCGAGCCCCGGGACCACGCCTAGGAATTCGATAAAATTTACATCACAAGAACCCTTATCTTTCCACGAGTCCGTACATACCAAGAACATCAAAATCGGACCACGATTGCCTACTAAAATTGCCAAAAGAAATTCCCAAATCTTTCCTCCCATTTTCCAAACTTTTTCTTACTTTAATCCTTCAAATACAAGCCTGATCCGAAAAAAATAACATAGAAACGACTTTAATAACTCGGGAACTTACCTCCACTGAAGACCCACAAATTCTCTCTTCAAATTGCCCTCAAATGAGCTCCAACTGCATGCAACAATGTCTAATGACTAAAATTTCACGGAGGCTTCTTTTATACTGTTTTGCCCAGCAATTCCCTACCTTCGGACCTTTAATCGCACCTGCGGACCCGCACATGTGGTCCCATGTGCGCACCTGCGAAAACCTACTAACGGACCAATTCTCGCACCTGCGACCCCTTCTCTGCACCTGCGGCTTCGCAGGTGCGGCCAACTCTTCGCACCTGCGGACTTCTCCTGCCTAGACTCCCTTCGCACCTGCGCATGGACTTCCGCACCTGCGGCATCGCACCTGTGGCTACCAATCCGCAGGTGTGGCCAACACTAGAAGCTTACACCAGCAGCCATTCGCTGCAATTTTCCAAGTTCAAAACTCCGCCAACCATCCGAAATCAATCCTGAGCCTCTCGGGGCCCCTACCAAACATACCAACACACCCCATAACATTATTCAAACTTAGTCGAGCCTTCGAAACACAAAAAACAACATAAAAACACCAAAATTACATCAAATTCAAGCCTATGAACTTTGAAACTTCCAAATTTCGCCAACGACGCCGAAACCAACTAAAACACCTCCGATTGACCTGAAATTTTGCACACATACCCAAAATGACAGTACAGACCTGTTCCAACTTCCGGAATTCAATTCTGACCCCGATATCCTATTTTCCACTGCCGACCGGAAATCACCAAAAACTAACTTTCGCCAATTCAAGCCTAATTCTAAATCAGATATCAAAACTCCATTCCGAACACACTCCTAAGTCCCAAATCACCTAACGAAACCATCCAAGCCATAAAATCTATATTCCGAGGTCGTTCACCAATAAGTCAACTCTCAGTTGACTTCCTCAATTATTAGGCTACCTTGAGAGACTAAATATCTCAATTCTCTCCATGACCACTCTGAACCCGAACCGACCGACCCAACACATATAGATGAAGCTGAACCACATGAAATGAAGCAGAAACGAGGCTAAACTCTCGGAACGACCGGCCGGGTTGTTACATAAAAGAAGCATATGTACCCAACAATATTACCCGCAGAGAAATGGCCAACATGGTGGGGAAAGTGTTGGAGAGCCATAAGATCACGATCCATGACTACGAGTTGCCACCTGAAGGATTGATCCATAACAGGGCACTACACATCACAGTACAATGTGAGGATAAGTTCATCGCCAGAGTTTTGATAGATAGAGTGTCCAGCCTCAACATCTATCCACTGACAACTCTGAAAAAGCTGGGCAAAGGTCTGCACGAAATACGAGCAGGATCTATGAATGTGAAGGCGTTCGATGTGTCGCAAAGAGCCACTATTGGGGAAACCAACTTATGCTTACATATGGGTCCCACTTGGTTCGATGTCGAATTCCAGGTGTTAGACATATCCGCCTTTTACAATTTGCTGTTGGGACGACCTTGGATACATGCCGCTGGGGCTGTTGCATCCACTTTGCACCAGGCTGTGAAATTTGAATGGAACCATCAGGAAGTGATCATACATGGAGATGGAAGAAATCCCATTTACACCAATCAGACTGTTCTGGTAGTGGAGAACAGAAGGAAGTTAGGTGGAGAAACTTGCCATCACATCGAGCGTGTTAACGCAATCGAGAAGGATAAGTGGTGGAGTAGTAAAATAGAAACCATATTGGCATGGAGAGGGTATGAACCTGGTATGGGGCTTGGTAAGAATCTTCAAGGTATCGCCAAGCCATTATAACTGAAACGTCATGGTACAACCTTTGGGCTTGGATATCTGTATACCTGGCAGGAATATAATGATTGGTCGCCGCCATGGCATGGTCCATATTACCCACTTGAGAAACCAGTGCTGCATTTTAGCCAATCCTTTCATCAGGCCGATACAATATGAGGATCCGAAGAAGAAGAAGCTTTGGCCGCGCTGAGGAATTTGTTCTTAGAAGATGAAGATATGGATTGCAGTGTGATAGTTGAGGAGGAGGAGGAAGAAGGCCTTATCATCCAGACAGTGGAGAAGGGAACATTTCTTGGAAACTAGACCACTACACCATCAAGGGCCCAACGAGTCCCGGGGTAGGATGGCTGCTAGCATCATTTATTTTTGAAAACAATTCTTCTTGATCATTTTGTTTTAAACAATATTTTCAGTATTTCATTTCAGAAAACATTTTTTGAATTATGAAAAATCACTTTGTTTGACATTTTAATATTTATCAATGGCTTGATGTTTTATTATTACTATTTTTCATTCGTATCTTTCTCTCTACAGCATTACTATTTCTTATCTTGATGAACCAACGACTGTGACATGTAATGAGATAATCCACACAAGGACAGTGACTCGGAAGAAATAGAAGAAGGAGATGTGATACCTGAGGAAATTATCAGAGAAGTTGAAAATTTCGAGAACAAGCCTAAGTCTAACCTGGACGAAACCGAGATAGTCAATTTGGAAGATTCTGAAACCATCAAAGAAACTCGCATAAGCATCCACTTGTCACCGTCAAAGAAGGAAGAATACACTCGTTTCCTGAAAGAGTATGATGATATCTTTGCATGGTCATACGACGATATAACAGGATTGAGCACATCCATAGTAGCTCACAAGTTACCTACAAATCCAATATGTCCGCCAGTGAAGCAGAAGCTCAGAAAGTTCAAACCAGACATGAGCCTGAAAATCAAGGAGGAAGTCACCAAGCAGATTAAAGCCAAAGTCCTCAGGGTAGTTGAGTACCCAACCTGGTTAGCCAACATTGTACTGGTTCTAAAGAAAGATGCAAAAGTCAGGGTGTGTGTCGCCTATCGGGATCTAAACAGAGCAAGTCCCAAGGATGATTTCCCACTACCAAATATACACCTTTTGATTGACAATTGCGCCAAGAATGAACTCTAATCCGTTGTAGATTGATTCGCAGGTTATCATCAGATTTGGATGGACGAAGAAGATGCAAAAAAAACAATTTTCATTACACCGTGGGGGTGTATTGCTATAAAATGATGCCATTCGATCTGAAGAATGCTGGGGCCACCTACATGAGGGCCATGACAACTATCTTCCATGATATGATACATAAGTAAATAGAGGTGTATGTTGATGATGTCATCATCAAATCGAAGAAGTCCACAAATCACATAAAGATTTGAGGAAGTTCTTTGACCAGCTTCGGAAGTACAATCTAAAGCTAAATCCCGCAAACTATGCATTCGGGGTTCCTGCCGGAATATTGTTGGGATTCATCGTCAGCCGCCAAGGAATAGAGTTGTACCCATCAAAGGTTAAAGCTATCCAGGAAGTACCACTACCAAAGAAAAATAAGGATGTGATGAGTTTCCTGGGATGCCTCAATTACATCAGCCGTTTCATAGCACAATCCACAGTGATATGCGAACCGATTTTCGAAATATTGAAGAAGGATGCCGCAACCAGTTAGACTGGGGACTGTCCAAAGGCTTTTGACAAAATCAAGGAATACCGATCCAAACCACCAGTCTTAGTCCCTCCAGAATCTGGTAGGCCACTACTACTCTACCTTGCAGTGTTAGATGGAGCTTTCGATTGTGTTTTAGGACAACATGACGAGACGGGAAGAAAGGAGCAAGACATATACTACTTGAGTAAGAAGTTCACACCTTATGAAGCACAGTACTCTCTGCTGGAACGCACTTGCTACGTTCTAACCTGGATAGATCAGAAATTGAGGCATTACTTCTGTGCCTATACTACACACCTTATATCGAGGATGGATCCTCTAAAGTACATATTTTAGAAGCCTATACCTACCGGGAAGCTGGCCAAGTGGCAGATATTGCTGAGTGAATTCGACATCATCTATGTAACTCAGAAGGCAGTCAAAGGAAAAGTAGTGGCAGACCATCTTGCCGAAAATCCTGTAGAAGGAGAATACGAGCCCCTAAAAACATATTTTCCTGACGAAGAGGTATCATTCGTAGGAGAGGACATTGCTGAAGCCTGCGACAGTTGGAGAATGTTTTTCGACGAAGCTGCAAATTTCAAAGGAGTCGGTATCAGAGCCGTCTTGGTATCAGAAATCGGTCAGCATTATCCAGTGTCTGCAAAACTCAGGTTCCCCTGTACCAATAATATGGCGGAATATTAAGCCTGAATATTAGAGCTCAACCTGGCTGTTGACATGAATATTCAGGAACTGCTGGTGATCGATGATCAGACCTACTGGTACATCAGGTACAAGGAGAGTGGGCTACCAAGAATACCAAAATACCACCGTATCTACATCATGTACAAGAGATGAAGAAGAGGTTCACAAAGATAGAATTCCGACATGTCCCCAGAATTCAGAATGAATTTGCAGACGCATTGGACACCTTGTCTTCGATGATAAAACAACCAGACAAGAATTTTATCGATCCTATTTTGGTGAGAATCCATAATCAGCCGGCATAATGTGCTCATGTTGAAGAAGAAATGGATGGAAATCCCTGGTTCCACGATATCAAAAAATATTTTTCAAAAGGAGAATAACGTGGAGCGTACAAACCATACTCAGAAACGCACACTTCGGAGGCTGTCCAATCACTTCTTCCAAAGCGGAGGAATTCTGTACAGAAGAACTCCTGATCTAGGACTATTACGGTGTGTTGACACCAAAGAGGCTTCCAAATTGCTCGAGGAGATACATGCCGGAACCTGCGGCCCACATATGAACGGTTTTGTCTTGGCCAAGAAGATACTGAGTGTTGGATACTTTTGGATGACTATGGAAATAGATTGCATCCAATATGTCCAAAAATGCCACCAACACCAGATACATGCAGACATGATACGGGTGCCGCCAAACAAACTCAATGCAACGAGCGCACCTTGGACTTTTGCTGCCTGGGGAATGGATGTCATTGGTCCAATTGAACCCACTGCTTCGAAGGGGCACAGTCATTTTAGTGTCCATCGATTACTTCACTAAATGGGTTGAAGCCACATCCTATAAAGCTGTAACCAAGAAAGTCATCATAGATCTTGTCAGGGATCATATTGTTTGTTGATTTGGGGTTCCAGAGTCCATCATCACTGACAATGCCGCCAATCTCAACAGTGATTTGATGAAAGCCATGTGTGAAACCTTCAAAATCAAGCACAAGAATTCCACAGCATACAGGCCTCAAATGAACGGAGTCGTGGAGGCTGCCAACAAGAATATCAAGAAGATACTAAGGAAAATGGTAGAGAATCACAAGCAATGGCACGAGAAGTTACCGTTTCTTTACTGGGATACCGTACCACAGTCCGTACATCAACTGGGGCAACTCTCTATTTGCTGGTTTATGGTACCGAAGCTGTAATTCCCGCCGAAGTCGAGATCCCTTCTTTGAGAATCATACAATAAGCCAAACTCAGTGACGCAAAATAGATAAGGAGTCGTTACGAGCAACAAGCCCTCATAGATGGGAAAAGGATGAATGCAGTGTGTCATGGTCAACTTTATCAGAATAGAATGTCCAGAGCTTTCAACAAAAGGGTCAAACCAAGACAGTTCACACCGGGACAATTGGTGCTGAAACAGATATTTCCCTATCAAGATGAAGCCAAAGGGAAATTTTCACCCAATTGTCAAGGTCCTTACATGGTTCACAGAGTATTAATAGGAGGAGTGCTCATACTCGCAGAAATGGATGGAGAAATCTGGCCAAAGCTTATCATTCAGATGCAATCAAAAGATACTACGTGTAAACTATCTCTATTTCTTTGTATGATGTAATTGAACTATGCTTGACCTGATTACAGTTTAAGAGGGGATACGTAGGAAGCACTGTGGTTTCGGTCACAATTCAATTAAATTTCCATTTTTCCCATAGTTAGAAACTGGGGCAGAGTTTTGAGGAGGACCCTCAAAATTCCGAACCAAGTTCAGCCAACAACATCATACATAATAGCAAGAAAGTCACTTAGTTAACTAGGGGCAGAATTTTGAGGAGGACCCTCAAAATTCTATGGCAAAGAAAGTGGAAATATCTCTAATAATTTCACAGTTACTGGTTCACCTAACTAATTTATAAATTGCATATTACTATGTCTTTGAAAACTATATACACATGCTTTTGAAAAGAAACTTTACTTTTTAGCCAATGCTACCCATGGTAACTTGAACAGGACCCTCGGGCAGAATGGAGCAGATCAAGAAGACGAAGACACGAATCAACCTCCCCCGCAAAACTCACAAATTTTTCTTTGGATGCAGGAATAATAAACATCGGCGCAACAACACAATTGCTATACGCAAAACACATTGTTAGCTAAGAATGCTTCACTCTTACTCTTGCATCTGCACGAGACTAAGCTCTGTCTCAATTCTTGCATGAGGCTAAGCCCTTCCTCTCCATTTTGCATAAGGCTAAGAATTTCCTTCCCCTTGCATGAGACTAAGCCCTGTCTCAATTCCTGCCTGAAGCTAAGCCCTGCCTCCCATCTGCATAAGGCTAAGCATTGCCTTCTCTCTGCATGAGACTAAGCCCTGTCTCAATTCCTGCCTGAAGCTAAGCCCTGCCTCCCATCTGCATAAGGCTAAGCATTGCCTTCTCTCTGCATGAGACTAAGCCCTGTCTCAATCCTTGCATGAGGCTAAGACCTTCCTCACATTCTGCATAAAGCTAAGCATTGCCTTCAGTTTGCATAAGACTAAGCTCTGTCTTGTTATCACCTTTAGCATCATACCTCTGTACCTCATGGGCTGAAATATAGCCAACTTGTTCGAAGGCATTATAGTCTGAAGGCATCATCCTCATCGCCGGAAGACGTCATGCCATGGGCTGAGGATCTCGCAAACTTACATATCATTATTCAAAGGAATCACGGTCCGGAGGCACCATCTTCATGGCCCGAGAACATCATTTCATGGCATGCGAATCTCTTACCATACAATTCATGGTCTGGGCATCATGGTCTAAGGACGCCATCCTCACCGTCCAAAGACAGTCTTCATAGTCCAAAGGGAATTTGCATCATGTCTATGTTTACACAATAATTTATGCATATGTGGTTGCAGTGTATTTTTGTAAATTTGCAGGTGGTCCAGAGAGTAACCGTTATCCCAACAGGAGCAATCCTGCTCCAGTTCCCATCCACATCCTTCAAAGTATCCCAAACATAACCATTCACCATCTGTTACCCAGTCTCATTTACCCATAATCGTTTCAAACTCCAATTAGCCCTACTTGGAACATTTTGTCCGTTCTTGCAACAACTCCATTGGTTTACTCTATCATTGGATCCAGAACTACACACGACCTGATTCCAATAAAACCAGGGATATGTAGGCAGCTCAGAATCCGCAGTGCGGCCTATATTCTTTCAAATCACCCTATTCAGTCAAAATTGGTCAATATTTCTTTACCCGACAACTCTTTCATCCTTCCCTGGTAAAGATGGGAAGCTATTGATACCCAATTTTTTTCTCATATCTCAAAATACATATGTATCTTCAAAATAGTGCATGAACATTATCAAGTATTTTTCCATAATTTTCTATAATTTTTAAAAAGCTTTTAATCAATTTATTCCTGCATCTTATTATATAGGTAATTATTAATTGCATCTCAAATAAATTTTATGATGATTTATCATTTAATTTTCATCATCTATTTCCGTATCAAGCTTTAAATATTTCTTTATATATTTATTATAATTGTATTTTTGCATCCTTAGGCTAAAAGTGCATATTTTGCAATAATAGCCCATATATATGCATAATTACATTATTTATACAAGAAAATGACTTTTTATATTTTTATAATGTTAAGTAATTGTTTTAAATCATTTTCATGCACAAGTGATATTTTTTGCTATTTATTAATTATTTTTTATAAATTATTTATTTATTAAATTGGGTATTTAAAATATAGCCCCTAAAAAGCCAATTTCGGACCTATACACTACCCAATTATCCCAACCCAATACACCAGCCCAATATCCCAATACCCATATACCCATTAACCCAGACATATACCCGTCCAAAACACCCGACCCAACCTTTTTAAATCACAGCCGTTGATCTCTGAAGATCAACGACTCGTATCACTCCACCCCTTTTTAATTATAACCTACCCGCCTAACCCTAACCCATTTCACGCACTCCGCTGTCCTCAAAGTCTCTCTTTTTCTTCTCCTCTCAAGACCCTGGCGTCGTCACACAAAATCTCCCTGATTCTAACCCCCAGGAATTGAATCAATCTATGATTCCTTACCTTATTTGGTCCTATCTCCTTACTGGCCACCCGATTTTGGTATTTCCTAATGGCTTGCCTAAAATGGCAAGTAGATCTCGAGAGATTCAAACCGAATCTGGTTCAAAACCCTTAACCTATTGTGTATTTTGTCCGTGTTCATCCCGTATTCTTTGTGAGTACGGTTGTTTTATGTATATCTTGTGGATTCTTACTTATCCCTAAAGGTTAGGGTTTCAGATTCTCTTTGATGCGAACCTAAACTGGTTCAAACTTTGATTTTTAGCATTATCTCGTCTATATTCACTTTATTATGCGTGAATCTGCCTATTCTTGTTAATTTCCTTTATTTTCCCTGAATTAGGGTTTCAGACCCGATTTAATTATGTGTTCTTTGAGTATATTCCTGTCTATGTTCATTCTATGAAGCATGTGACTCTTTGTCTTTTTATTTCTGCCGATTTATGTGTTTTACCTAAAAATTATGGTTTAAATCTTTCCTTCCTTACTGATTTTAAATATTTTCCTTTTTTGTATATGACTGAAACTTTCCTTACTTTTGCTCAATATACCATGTTTCTTTTATTTTCTTAACTTATTTGTCTTGAAATTGGCTGTTAATTGATATTTTTCTTATTTTAATTGTTACTTGCCTGATTACACGCTGTTATGCCCTGTTAATTGACTGAACTTTGACATCAATTGATTTTATGATTAATTTCTTTCCCTACCTATATGTGTTTGATTACTTCCCTTATTTGTCTGTCTAATTGAACACTATTTAAACCCTTTCCCCTCTCCCCTCTCCCCTTTAGGGACTCGAACTCTTATACTCTCATTGAAACTTAGATTCTTTACTCTAATTCTCTTTGCTCATTGTTTCTGGTCTTGTCCGGCTGGAAGCCAAGGCCATTTGATTCTGGACTTACTGTTGTGTTTACTTGCTTTCCTGCTTAACTGGTAAGCCCTAATCCCTTGTCACTTTATTCTCCATGTTTTTTCATAATATGTGTTGCTCTACTAGCATGTTTAAATTCCGAGTATGATTCATCCCTTATGCTTCTATGACTTTGTCTAATCCTATAGTTAATACTATTAATTTAAGATTACTTATTTTGAATAATATGAATCTTCTTAAAAGCTGGCTTAGTGTTTAAACTTGTCCATGCACACTGTTTGTTAATCCTGCACATGTTCTGAACTTTGCATTCCTTAAGATGATATCATCATGCAATTAGTTAAGTTATCCTAACGTTGCAGATATGCATTGTTACTTAATTTATGAGCCCTGTCAATTTGTTTGCTAACATGTCATGTAATAATCTGGCTGTTTTGCCTAAATTGTTTATGTGATTAAGCAATGGTTGAACTAAGTGTCAGCATGCTCACTTAGTATAATTAGGTCTCTTTGAAACTATGTACTTTACAAACTTGCTTGTTTTGCTGAATGCAATTCTGTGTTCTGAACCTTAATTCTTCTGAACTCAGCACTGTTTTAAAATCCGTCCCTAACTCCTTTTGCTGTCACTCTTTTAAAATTTCACTCTTAGTCCCTTAGGTTCTTAACCACCCTAGTGTGAGAACTTCTTAAGGTCCATGTGAGACTCCTGTGAACTATGACACACTGGGAACTGGTTACCAATCTCGTGTGAATCATCTTCTTAATATGTTGTTCTGGTGTGAGCATTGACCTGGGTCCCTGAAGCCCTTGGGAACTTTGACACACTGAAAACCTGGTTCTATATGTGCTATGGGTGAATCACCCATTCTTGGCTATGTTGTCCCTATGAAATGAGCCTCAAAGTTGATTTGTTTGAAGGCCTGGTTTCCTAGGTTTTATTTGGGCCTAATGAAGGCTCCCTATAGTTTATCTTATTACTATTATGTAATTTATACTCTGGTTTGTAATAAGTTTGTAATGAACAGATTCTGGGGTGTATAGTAAAATTGGGAAGGACCTTTATTTTCTTTGGGAAATTCAGGTAGAAATCCTGCCAATAGGGTTTCATTTGTTCTGCTAATCTTGTTTTGTTATCATCTTTGTTAAAATCATGTGAGTGTTGTACCATGTTTGCACATTAGAAATCCTGCCTATATGATTAAATTGCATTAGAAATCCTGCTTATAGGATTAAATTGCATTAGAAATCCTTCCTATTGAATTAAAATTGCATTAGAAATCCTGCCTATAGGTTGCATTAACTTGTCCAACAAACATATGTTAGCAATCATGCCTATAGAACCGCAATGCTTGATTTAATTATTTTTCTGGTAATATGTATAATTTCTGCCCGTATTACTGCTCAATAGATACCATGCCTATAGGGTTAAATTAATTCAATAATAGATACCATGTTAATAGGGTTAAAACCAGTTTGAACTTAGGAATCTTGCCTATAGGTTAATAATCATCACACTCGTTGAAGTCATGTCTATAGGATTCTACTAACTGATTCATCGATTACCACTGCCAATTACTTAGACAACATGCCTATAGGATTGAAGAACAATTATGGATTTGTGATTGTGATTTACTGTTATTCATTATTGTCTGAAATGCCTATATATTATACTGAATAAAATCAGTAGGCAAACAATAGGTCTTGACATTCGCCTTAATGAAACTGCTTCTATAAATCACTGCTTGCTTATTTCTCACATAGATATCTTGCTTATAAGACGTTAAATTAAGCCCCTCAATCAATTGCGTGCCTTTGTTGTTTATGTGTGGAGGTCAATATGAGCCCATATTTGCTTTCTATCTGAAAGTCCTAATTGTTTTTGCTTGTCGCCTAGACTTTTACATTTTTGAGCAACATAGGCTGGGTCTAGAACTATAGAGGTCCTAATACCTCCAGGGCCATAGGTAAGGGACGGGTAGTGCATACATAGGAAACGAACTAGAATCGACTAGAACACTTAAGTAACAACTTAAAGATAATAATCGGGTAGTAGGAGATGATAGTCCGTGCGCTAAATACTATGAGTGGCAACCCGACTTGAGGGAGCTACAAAGTATTGCATGGGGTGATCCTATAGGCTAAAAAACTTAGGACCCCCCCATTCTTGTTCTAAAATAAATCGAGTATTTTATTTGTCCAAATTTCTTTCTTTTCCTTAGATTAATTCGCTTAATATAAGTTCGGCCGGGACTCACTGTTGTGGACCTCGAGGGGTTCCTAACACCTTCCACTCGAGGTAATTTGAGCCCTTACCTGATTTCTGGTGATGTAAACTGGTAATATGAGTTATCTGCTCTAGGTGCCCTAACGCATCTTAATCCGTTAGGTGGCGACTCTCTCAATTCCAATTCCTTACCCTCTCAAAAGGAGTTGTCCCAAAAATGTCGAAACCTGATTTCGCGAGAAAAAGGGGGTGCAACACTTGCTACCAAACAACATAGGGATCGCACAACCTCAGGACACCGCGCAGGAGATAACCCACCTACTTAGCCTCAAATTGACATCTTTCTATACCCTTCCATAGTCACAACTACTTCGCAATTATTTAATCTTCCTAATTCCGAACTCACAACAAGACATGAAAATCTACTTCACTCCACAACTAAACAACATGGGAGGTCCTTCAACACATCCATAACTCGAGGCCATACGCCAAATCAAGGCAGAAATCAAACACCCAATAGTCCTTTCTATATCTCAATTAAACTCTTCCCGCCATATTCTAACAATCTGAACACATCTCGTAGTCACACCATACTCAACTCATAGCCATCTATCCACACATCGAGCCATGGAGTCCATTCATAGGGACACTATCAGACGTACAAATCAAAAAGCACATGCTCACACAATCGAAACCTCTGTACTCAAGCTACAGTCACCACCCGGCCTCAAGTCCTCCAGACTAGAACATCATCAGCACACTGAAACCATATCTCGCACCTCATCCATGGAATCCCAAGCCGCTAGTGCAGAGACGATACAGAGCGCTCACATGCGCATACGATTGCATGGAAGGAATTCAAAGAGTTACGCTTCAAGCTGAATCAATGCCGCAAGATAAGGAAATAAAGGTGGGAAGTATATCCTAAATGTCCTGTAGCCTCTTGAAGATAGGTATGGACGTCATCATACCGATCCACAAGACTCAACTAGACACTTGCTCATGACTTGTATAACCTATGAACCTAGAGCTCTGATACCAACTTGTCACGACCCCAAATCCACTAGTCGTGATGGCACCTAACCCAACCTGCTAGGTAAGCCAACTAATAATTATCCAATTTCCATTATATTAACAAGGCAATTAAATGAAAGTTATTTACTGAATTTTATACATTTCTCAAGGACTGATAGTACAAATCATGAGCTTCTACGAATAGAGTTTGAATAGAGAGAAAATGAAATAAATACATTGTCTGTTTGAAAATTACACAGAGTTTTATAATCTAATGCTACCCCGGGCAGAGGAAGCAACAACAACAGGGACCCCGGTACATCTTCAAGTCCCGCAACCATCGAGCACAATAATAACAGCAACCGACATCTGCACGCAATATGCAAAAGTGTCGTATCAATACAACCGACCCCACGTACCAAGTAAGTAACATACCTAACCTTAGGTTGAAAGCAGTAACGATCTACACTAGGTCGGGTCCAATACCAGTATTCTACAACAGTTCACAACAACGTAATACAAGTAATAAAAAGAGTATCTCAGAAGTAAAATTCTCAACTCGCTCACAGTTCCAGAATATAGGCATGTTTTTCAATTAGCTTAGTGAGAACTCAAATCTTTCGCCAAAAATGTCGAAATACAGGTAAGTTTAAAAAACTATGATTTTTCCCAAAATCTTTTCAGCAATAAGTAAGATGTTTCATTTTCTTTTCAAATAACAAGTATAAAATACCTCTCTGAGCCCCTATGTAAATGTGTATAATAAGTCATGGATGACATGATACTATATAACATAAGGAAAAATGCATCCCTATGCCTATATGTCATGCGTGCATGCAAATGCCTGTATGTCATGTGTGCATGAAAATACCATGTATATCGATCCACACATGTTTATAGTCGACTACTCTAACTGGGGTGTTCAGACTCCGGAGGGGCTCCTACAACCCAAGCGCTACGCACGGACAACTCACGTTCCATAATATCAATATTTAGATCTGCACGGACAACTCACGTACTACACGGACAACTCACGTGCTATGATATACATACCCGGATCCATACGGACAACTCACGTGCTGCATGGACAACTCACGTGCTATGGTATCAATATCCTCACAACCAAGCCCCCGCCCTTACTCAGTCATTGTGACGACCCGACCAGTCCTTCTGTCAGATTAGCCTCGTTTCCCCCATTTATGCCTTATCATATGTTTCTTAGCCTATTTATATTGTGTTGGGTTGGTTGGTTCGGGTTCCGAGTGGTCCTGATGAGAATTGAGACACTTAGTCTCTTAAATTAGCTTAATAGTTGAAAAAGTCAACTAGGAGTTGACTTATTGGTAAATGACCTCAGAATGTGGATTTTATGGTTGGATAGCTTCATTAGG
This sequence comes from Nicotiana knightiana, assembly GCA_005239525.1. NCBI lineage: Eukaryota > Viridiplantae > Streptophyta > Magnoliopsida > Solanales > Solanaceae > Nicotiana > Nicotiana knightiana. Next base: position 30,276 of record ML412027.1, on the reverse strand, counting down.
TGATTTGGGACTTAGGAGTGTGTTCAGAATGAAGTTTTGATGTCCGGTGTAGAATTAGGCTTGGATTGGCGAAAGTTAGTTTTTGGTGATTTTCGATCGGCAGTGGAAAATAGGCTATCAGGATCGGAAGGGAATTCCGGAAGTTGGAACAGGTTCGTAATATCATTTTGGATATGTGTGCAAATTTTCAGGTTAATCAGATATGTTTTGGTTGGTTTCGTCATCATTGGCGAAATTTAGAAGTTTCAAAGTTCATAGGCTTGAATTTGATGTATTCTGGTGTTTTCGTGTTTCAAAGGCTCGACTAAGTTTGAATGATGTTACGGGATGTGTTGGTAGGATTGGCTGAGGTCCCGGGGGCCTCGGGTGTGCTTCGGATGCTCAAACGGACACTTTTTGGTCTTAAGGAGTCTTCTATTTTCTAGTGTTTTAGCAGCAGTGATTTCTTCACTGCGATCGTGTAAAGTAAAAGACAGGGCCAAGCAATTTTTTCTATGCGATCTCATAGGTTGGGCAGGTGAGGTAGTGCGATCGTGTGGACTTTGGTGCGATCGCATAGAGGTTCTGAGGCGCGTGTGTGGGATGGAGATTTGTTCTATGCGATCGCGTGTGTTGGTATGCGATCACGTAGGGTGGTCTGGGCTGTGCATCCGCGATCGCGTGGGTTGAGTCGCGATCACATTGAAGGGATTATAAGTGCTGGGCAGAATGTTTTAACGGCCATATTTGCGAGATTAGCTCATTTTTTCTCCATTATTGAATGAGTTGAGAGCTATTTGAGAGGGTTTGAAGGAGAAATCAAAGGGGCTCACTTGGAGGTAAGGTTTCCAACTTCATAACTCGTTTCTATATCGTTTTCTAAGTAATTAAACCGGAAAATTGTTGAAATTAAACCCAAAATTTGGGGAAGTTAAGTGCATAGAATTGGGATTTTCTTTTGAGGACTTGAGTGGGTAATTTGTGTCTGATTTTTGTGTTCTTGGTATGTATAGAATCGTGGGAGGACGATAATTCTAGTGATGTAAATTTTATCAAATTCCGAGACGTGGGCCCGGGTTTGGACAAATTTCAAGAATTGTGTCAAAATTGATAGTTTTCGATTGGGTTTTGTTCCTTTAGCGTATATTGATGATGTTAATCTAGTTTTGGTTACATTCGGAGCAATCGGGAGCCAATTTGAGGGGCAACAACATCGCAGATTAGTATTGTGGCCTGGTAGAGGTAAGTAATGGTTATAAATCTTATCCTGAGGGTATGAAACCCCAGACTTCATATTTCTCACTGTTTTTAGAATGGCGCACATATTGGATGACGAGTATGTGGCGCGCACTGATTTTTTGTTTGGATTTAGTCCTCTCCGCGGCAACTATTGATTTGCGTATGTTGCTCTAAAGCATATGTTAAATTGTGTTCTAAGGACTATTGCTATTGCTCTAAAGCAGGGTGTAATGTGAGTACGCCAACTCAGTAGTAATGAGAATAAATCAAGTCTAAGCAACCCAGCCGGTTGCTCCAGTTCGGGACTTCGTGGTTCCGGCTATACCAGAGGACGAGCAACGTAGACTGGAGAGGTTTAGTAGACTTCAGCCTCCGACATTTAGTAGTGCTGAGGGCGAGGATGCCCAAGGTTTTCTGGATAAGTGTCAGAGGATGTTGCGTACTACTGGGATTTTGGAGACCAGTGGGGTCTCGTTTGCTACTTTTCAGTTTTCTGGTGCTGCTTTCACTTGGTGGGAGTCTTTTGAGAGGCGTAGGCCTGTTGGTTCATCACCCCTCACCTGGCAGTAGTTCTCCACTATCTTTTTGGAGAAATATGTACCCCAGTCTCACAAGGAGGAGCATCGCAGGCATTTTGAGCAGTTGCGTCAGTTGGAGCTATCAGTGATGCAGTATGAGATGCGGTTTTCGGATTTGTCTCGTCATGCCACCGAGTTGGTCCCTACTGATAGGGAGAGGATTAGGACGTTCGTAGATGGCCTCACTTATCAGCTCTGCCTTTTCATGACTCGGAAGAGAGTATCAGATGCTATATTCAAGCAGGTTGTTGATATTGCTCGAGATATCGATTCGGTTCGCCGCCCTAAGTGGGAAGAGAGGGAGGCCAATAGGCTCGTGGATCGAGCAGTTCTAGTGTGCTCCTTCTAGGGGGCAGTTTCATCATGCTAGAGGTCGTTTATTTAGGCCTCCTCAGTCAGTCCGCGTAGCTTATAGTGGTGCATCTTCCGGGCATGGTCCCCGTGGTTCTCAGCCGGGCCATTCTTCATTCGGTTTCCTCCCAGATCAGAGTGCAGCTCGAGCACCACCAGTTTAGAGTTCTTCTATGCATGATTCTTCTAGTGGCCATTCTGGTGCCAAGAGTTTCTATCAGTCCTCATCTCCAAATCCAGGGAGTTGCTTCGAGTCCGGCGAGTTCGTCGTTCTGGTGGTTCTTCTCAGCAGTGGGGTCAGCCCTCGACTTCAGCCCCAGTTACTTCACCACCCGTCCAGGCAGCCAGGGGTGGTAGTCAGTCAACTAGAGGTCTCCCTAGAGGGGGAGGTTGATCAGGTAGAGGTCAGGCCCGTATGTATGTATTTCCAGCTAGGCCAGATGCTATGGCCTTCGATGTAGTGATTGCAGGTAATGTCTCAGTCTGTTGGCGAGATGCTTTGGCTTTATTTGACCCTGGTTCTACATATTTCTATGTTTCATCATATTTTGCCCATTTTATGGATATGCCCCATGAGTCTTTAGTTACGTCTGTTCATGTGTCGACTCCGGTGGACGATACTATGATTGTGGACCGTGTGTATCGGTCATGTGTGATAGCTATTGGGGGTCTGGAGACTCGAGCGGACCTACTGTTACTCAGCATGGTCGATTTTGATGTGATACTGGGCATGGATTGGTTATCTCCGTGTCATGCTGTTCTTGAATGTCACGCTAAGACCGTGACCTTAGCTATGCCGGGATATCCGAGGGTTGAGTGAAGAGGTTCTTCTGAGTATATGCCTAGCAGGGTGATTTCCTACCTGAAGGCTCAGCACATGGTGGAGAAGGGGTGTTTATCTTATCTGGCTTTTGTGAGGGATGTCAGTGATGAGACTCCCGCTATTGATTCGGTTCCTATGGTCCGTGACTTTCTGGACGTGTTTCCTGCAGACCTGCTGGGCATGCCACATGACAGGGACATTGATTTTGGTATTGACCTGGTGCCAGGAACCCAACCTATTCTATTCCACCTTATCGTATAGCACCAGCAGATCTAAAGGAATTAAAGAAGCAGCTTCAGGAACTCCTAGATAAGGGGTTCATTCGGCCTAGTGTGTCACCGTGGGGTGCAACGGTGTTGTTTGTAAAGAAGAAAGATGGTTCTATGCGTATGTGTATTGACTATCGACAGCAGAACAGAGTTACGGTGAAGAACCGGTATCCCTTGCCTCGTATAGACGACTTGTTTGATCAGGTGCAGGGTGCCAGGGTATTTTCCAAGATTGACTTACATTCCGGCTATCATCAGTTGAAGATTCGAGGGCCAGACATCCTGAAGACTGCTTTCAGGACTAGATATGGTCATTTTGAGTTTCTTTTTATGTCATCCGGGCTGACCAATGCCCCAACAGCCTTTATGCACTTGATGCACAATGTATTCCGGCCTTATCTGGACTCTTTCATCATCATGTTTATTGACGATATCTTGTTGTATTCCCGATCTCGGGAGGATCATGAGCAACATTTGAGAGTTGTGCTTCAAACCTTGAGGGAGAAGAGGCTGTATGCAATGTTTTCGAAGTGTGAGTTTTGGCTTGATTCAATAGCGTTCTTGGGGCACGTGGTGTCCAGTGAGGGTATTCAGGTTGACCCAAAGAAGATAGAGGCAGTGCATATCTGGCCTAGACTGTCATCAGCTACCGAGATTCACAGTTTCCTTGGTTTGGCAGGGTACTACCGCTGTTTCATAGAGGGATTTTCATCTATTGCAGCACCTATGACCAGAGTGACCCAGAAGGGTGCTCAGTTCAGGTGGACTGAGAAGTGTGAGAAGAGCTTTCAGAAGCTCAAGTCAGCTTTGACTACAACTCCAGTATTGATTTTGCCTACGGGTTCAGGTTCTTATACAGTTTACTGTCATGACTCGAGAGTTGGCCTTGGAGTGGTTTTGATGCAGGATGGTAGGGTGATTGCCTACGCGTTTAGACAGTTGAAGGTGCAAGAGAAGAATTATACAGTGCACGATCTTGAGCTAACATCTATTGTTCACGCCTTAAAGATTTGGCGTCATTATTTGTATGGAGTGCATTGTGAGATTTTCACTGATCACCGTAGTTTGCAGCATCTGCTTAAGCAGGGGGATCTGAATTTGCGTCAGAGGAGGTGGTATGAGCTTCTCAAGGATTATGACCTCACTATTTTATATCATCCGGGGAAGTCCAATGTAGTGGCCGATGCCCTGAGTCACGAGGCAGAGAGTTTGGGGAGTCTAGCCTACCTTCTAGTAGCAGAGCGGCCATTTGCGCTTGATGTTCATGTGTCATTTATTTTGGGGGTTCATGGGACCAGTTTCTGCCACTCGCGGAGTTTTCATATAATAATAGTTATCAGTCAAGTATCCAGATGGCTCCGTATGAGGCTTTATATGGTAGGAGGTGCAGATCTCCGATTGGTTGGTTTGATCTGGGCGAGGCTAGGCTATTAGGCACAGACTTGGTTCAGGATGCGTTGGGTAAGGCGAAGTTGATTCAGGAACGGCTTCACACGGCGCAGTCTAGGCAGAAGAGTTATGCGGTTTGGAAGGTCCGAGATATGTCCTTTCATGGTTGGGGAGAAGGTGTTGCTGAAGGTGTCACCCATGAAGGGTGTTATGAGGTTCGGGAAGAGGGGAAAGCTGAGTCCCAGGTTCATTGGGCCATTTGAGGTGCTTCAGAGGATTGGGGAGGTGGCTTATAGACTTGCCTTGCCTCCCAGCTTGTTGAATATTCATTCGGTGTTCCATGTTTCGATGCTCTGGAAGTATGTTGGTGACCCGTCTCATGTTTTGGACTTCAGCACGGTTCAACTCGAGGGCGATATGTCATATGAGGTAGAGCCAGTGGCTATTTTGGGTCGTCAAGTTAGAAAGCTGAGGTCTAAGGATATAACTTCAGTGGAGAGGACAGCCGATGGAGGATGCCACCTGGGAGACCGAGCGGGAGATGCAGAGCATATATCCTTACTTATTCGAGACTCCAGATATGTTTCTAGACCTGTTCGAGGTGGAATATTTGTTTAAGATGGGGAGGATGTAATGACCCGATCGGTCGTTCCGTGAGATTAGCCCCGTTTCCCCCATTTCTGCCTTATCATATGTTTCTTAGCCCATTTATGTTGTGTTGGGTCGGTTGGTTTGGGTTCGGAGTGGTCGTGGTGAGAATTGAGGCATTTAGTCTCTTAAATTAGCTTAATAATTGAAAAAGTCAATCGGGAGTTGACTTATTGGTAAAAGACCTCGGAATGTAGATTTTATGGCTCGGATAGCTTCGTTAGGTGATTTGGGACTTAGGAGTGTGCTCAGAATGAAGTTTTGATGTCCGGTGTAGAATTAGGCTTGAATTGGCGAAAGTTAGTTTCTGGTTATTTCCTATCGGCAGGGGAAAATAGGCTATCGGGGTCGGAATGGAATTCCGGAAGTTGGAGCAGGTTCATAATGTCATTTTGTAAATGTGTGCAAATTTTTAGGTCAATCGGATGTGTTTTGGTTGGTTTCAGCATTGTTAGCAAAATTTAGAAGCTTCGAAGTTCATATGCTTGAATTTGATGTGATTTTGGTGTTTTCGTGTTGTTTTTGGTGTTTCGAAGGCTCGACTAAGTTTGAATGATGTTACGGGGTGTGGTGGTAGGATTGGTTGAGGTCTCGGGGGCCTCGAGTGTGCTTCGTATGCTCTAACGGGCACTTTTTAGTCTTAAGGAGTCTGCTGTTTTTTGGTGTTTTAGCAGCAGTGATTTCTTCACTGTGATCGCGTGGATTCATCCGCGATAGCGTAGAGTAAGAGACTGGGCCAGGAAATTTTTCTATGTGATGGCGTGGTAAGGATTGCGATTGCATAGATTGGGCAGGTGAGGCAGAGCGATCACGCTGACTTTGGTGCGATCGCATAGAGGTTCTGAGGTGCGTGTGTGGGATGGAGATTTGTTCTATGCGATCGCGTAGGGTGGTCTGGGCTGTGCATCACGATCGCGTGGATTGAATCGCGATCGCACTGAAGGGATTATAAGTGCTGGGCAGAATGTTTTAAAGGCCATATTTGCGAAATTAGCTCATTTTTCCTCCATTATTGAACGAGTTGAGAGCTATATGAGAAGGTTTGAAGGAGAAATCAAAAGGGCTCACTTGGAGGTAAGGTTTCCAACTTCATAACTCGTTTCTATATCATTTTCTAAGTAATTAAACCGGAAAATATTTGAAATTAAGCCTAAAATTTGGGGAAGCTAAGTGCATGAAATTGAGATTTTCTTTTGAGAATTTGAGTGGGAAGTTATGGTCCGATTTTGGTGTTCTTGGTATGTATAGAATCGGGGGAGGACGATGATTCTAGTGATGTAAATTTTATCGAATTGCGAGACATGGTCCAGGGCTCGGGTTTGGCCGAATTTCAAGAATTGTGTCTAAATTGATAGTTTTCGATTGGGTTTTGTTCCTTTAGCGTATATTAATGATGTTAATCTGGTTTTGGTTAGATTCAGAGCAATTGGGAGCCAATTTGAGGGGCAAGAGTATCGCGGATTAGTATTGTGGCCCGGTAGAGGTAAGTAATGGTTATAACTCTTGTCCTGAGGGTATGAAACCCCGGACTTCATATTTCTCTCTTTTTCTAGAATGACGCACATATTGGATGACGAGTATGTGGCGCGCACTGATTTTTGGTTTGGACTTGGTCCTCTCCGCGGCAACTATTGAGTTGCGTATTTTACTCTAAATCATATGTTAAATTGTGTTCTAAGGACTATTGCTACTTTTGGACTATAAGCCGTGTTTGGGGCCTCGTGCCGACTTGTTTAGACCCCTTGGGTTTTTTTTACTGCTATTTACTCACTGTTGATTTATGATTTACACTCAGTCATATTGTGCTTAACTGTTTTCGAAACTCAGCCTTATTTACACTATTTTGAGATATAAAAATGATGTTTTGGGTCGAGTACCCCGTTTTACTGATACACCCGAGGGGCTTTTGGGAGGTTCTGACTGAGTGAGGTAAAGGGCCTGATTGTGAGGATATGATACGCCACGAGGTGGCTTGATATTAGCGCTTGGGCTGAAGGAGCCCCTCCAGATTCTGTACACACCCTCAGTGAGCGCAGGTACCTACTGAGTGCGAGTGCCGAGTGCTGAGTGTAGAGTGATTGGGAGGCATGAGTCAGTGAGGTTGCCTGAGGGGCTGATACTGAGTGGCTGTGAGGTGCTGAGTGATGTTCTGCCCGAGGGCCGATTTATGATTCATGTTTTTTCCCGAGGGGCTACTTACGACTTATTTCATTTTACCCTAAATTCTTCAGGTAGTTTTATTTCTGAAATTGTTGGAGAACACATTTTTCAAAGGATTTTACTGAAGTTGGATTTTAAGGCATGTTGATTTCATATATATATATATATATATATATATGTATGTATATACTGTTGGAAAGAAAAGCTGTGCATATTATGAACTGATGATTTGATTTTATGTGTTTCTTACTGCTTAGACTTGATTTATTCTCATTACTACTGAGTTGGCGTACTCACATTACTCCCTGCACCCTTGTGTGTAGATACAGGGGCTGATACCGAGCGTTAGCCATCTATTCCGTGCGGAGCCGGAGTTCGGGACATAGAGGTAGCTGTTCAGCGTCCGCAACATCTTTGTTTTCCCTTCTTATGTTGTACATAGTTATTTGTTCAGAGGTTTTGAATTATAATAATATACTTTTTGGTATATTCCTTAGATGCTCAGGACATGTTGACTCCGGATTTTGGGAATGGTTTAGACTGTTTAACTGTTTATTTTTCCTAATGGATTTGATAATTCTATATACGTTTATGAAATGTTAAAAATGGTTGGTATTTTGGAAAGAAACTGTAAATATGTGATTGTTGGCTAGTCTAGTTCCACGATAGGTGCCATCACGGCCGGTTTAGGATTTGGGGTCGTGACAGTCATCAATCTCTCCAGTCTCACTCACGGGCTCACGGTGTCATGAAACTAGCCCGACAACAAGAATATGATGTATCAATAGATAACAACTAAGACTGAGATATGATATGAATGCACATGATTGAGTAAGAAATATCAATGTAATCTGTGAAATAACAGCAAGAAACGACCACTATGGGTCTCAACAGTATCGACATAAAGTCTAAACAAGATTAACAGCTCAATTTCTTTATCACATGGTAAAAACACAGATATCGACAAAATAGGGCCACTATATAGTGCCGTGGGAACCACAGGGTCCCAACTCACAGGGTGTACGCCCACATGCCCGTCACCTAGCATGTGCGTCACCTCAATACCAATGATATAACACGTAATGCAAGTTTCATACCCTCAGCACTAAGTTTAGAAGAGTTACTTACCTCGAACGAGCTAATACCAATGCCGAGCAAGCCAAGCGATGCTCCAAAGATGCCATCACGCGCGTTCCGACCTCTGAAAGGATCGAAACTAACAAAAAATAACTCAAATACGTCAAACAATGATAAAGGAACCAATCCCAATTGAAAAAGGTCGAATCTTTAATCAAAATCCCAAAATCAGCCAAACTGCCCAACCCGGGCCCGCACCTTTGTGATGACCCAAAAGGTCATCTTGGATTTTAGAACCCAATATGGTGTTTCGAGGCCTTCAAAACCTTATTTTATTCCTCCTCGATTTGCGTGTGCAGTCTGAACGCGTATCCGAAAACCCTTGTGTGGAAATTCGAGAAAATGATAATTTTAGCCTTTAAAAGTTGATTTTAGTTGACTTCTGTCAACATTTTGAGTAGACAGACCGGGACCCATGTTCCGACGGTCCAGGTGAGTCTGTACTAAAATATGGGACCTGGTCGCGTGCCCGGAATCGAATTCCGAGGTCCCTAACTCGAGAAATGAATTTTTGATGAAAAATTATAAGACTAAAATTCTAAGGATTTAAAGAAATTTATTGTTGTTTGATCTCATTGGTATCGGGCCCATATTTTTTTTCCGGAGCCCGATACCGGTTTAATATAATATTTAAGTCATGTCTGTGAAATTTGGTACAAATCAGAGTTGATTTGACGTGATTCGGACGTCCGGTTGAGAAGATAGTAATTTTGAAATGTTCTTGAGAAATTCATGAGTTTTGGTGCTAAATCCGTAGTTTTAGGTGTATTTTGGTGATGATCGCACAAGCAAGTCTGTATGATATTTTTAGACTTGTGTGCATATTTGGTTTAGAGCGCCGAGGGCTCGGTGAGTTTCAGAATGATTTTTATTAATTTCTGATCGCTGGTTCTAGTTTCTTCACATTTGGGATATTCTGGTCGCAAATTTGGCCATCGCATTTGCGAAGGGACCTCACATTTGCGAAGCCTGGGCGACTGGGCAGTTTTCGCATTTGCAATGAGGCTGCCTAATTTGTGAAAAACCGGTCTTCGCATTTTTGAAGTATTTCGTCGCAAATGCGACTTCAGCAAAAATCCTTCATGTTCGCAATTGCGACAGTTTTTCCGCATTTGCGAGGGTCGCATTTGCGAACCCCTTGTCGCAAATGCGACATCCGCAGCCTGTTAAGTGCTGGGGATTCCGAGTTTTTACTTTATTTTTCATATTTTTGAACCCTAGGTTCGAGGTGAGGCGATTTTGAGAGGGGATTTTCATACCAAAACATTGGGTAATATCTTTAATCAATTTCCAACTATATTTCATGACTTATTACAAGTTTTAACATCAAATTCATGGGAAATCTATGAGAAAACTTGGGGATTTTGTAAAAGTTTTGAAAAATGAAAATTTGGGTTTTGAGAGTCGAATAGGACTCGGATTTGAAAACAAAACACATATTTGGACTCGTGAGGCCATGGGTAGTCAAGACCTATCCTTGGACCCGAGTTTTGATCGGGCGGGTCTGGGGTTTGACTTTTGTTGACTTTTTAGGAATTGAATAAAAATCACAGCTTTATTAATTGAAATTGTTTTCTCTTGCATCGTGTAATGTATTCAAGTCGTCATTGGCTAGATTGAGTCGAGCAGAGGCGAATTTGTAGAGGAAGAGGCTAAGTTTAGTGTTGAGTTAGCCGAATCGAGGTAAGTGTGTTGCCTAGCTTTGTTGAAGGAGTTTTCCTCCTATGTGTCATTGTTTGTTACATGCGGGGGTGATACATATATGAGGTGACAAGCGTATATGTATGTGCCAGGGTTAATCATGCTCGGGGATAGATTATGTTATAATTGTGCCTTGTAGAATCTCATAATCTTCTTGCTTCATGCCTCACTTGACTTCTAGATATTTAGAATGTAGTGATAAATGTTAGAGTCGAGACTTAGCCTAATATAGCTTAATCAATTAGATGGAAACTTCTTAGAATACATTGATGAGTCTAATTCGGACATCTCTATGCCTAATCATTAATACGTTGCTATGGCCGATATTTAGAGATGCTAGATTCCATGCTTGTGTTGTTGATAAATTGTGGAATTTGTGGAAGTACTTGAATCATATGACCTTGGGCATTCGTTGAATCATTGTTGGCTTGAAAAACATTGATTGAGAATTTGGTTGGAATATTCGTTTGACACTCTCCTCGATATTATTTATATTTCTTGCCGGGATATTTATTTGAGATTTATATTCTTGGCGAGGAAGAGTGTAAAGCACGAAGGGTGATACCGTGCCATTAATTATATTCATTATCATGTGAGGAAGAGTGTAAAGCACGAAGGGTGGTGCCGTGCCATTATTTGTATTCATTATCATGTGAGGAAGAGTGTAAAGCACGAAGGGTGATGCCGTGCCATATTATTGACAGTAAAAGCACGAAGGGTTATGTCGTGCGATATTATTGAGAGTAAAAGCACGAAGGGCGATTTCGTGCCATATTTTTGAGAGTAAAAGCACGAGGGGTGATGACATGCCATGTCATTTGTGACTAAAAGCATGAAGGGTGATGCTGTGCCATTGCATTTATAGTTTTATACTTTTGTATCATTGCGAGTTCATGGCACGAAGGGTGTCTCCGTGCAAGTAAGGACGAAGGACATGCATTATATTATGATGTTCTTTTCTTGCTGATATCTTCATGTCTTACCTTGGGTTGTTATGATCGTACTTGTGGTTCTTATGTGGCTTGTCATCACTGTTCTGTCCTTATTCTTTATATCAACTGTTGTTGTGTTGCCTATACCTTCTACTTGTTTAACTTGTAAACATCATGTCTACTTCTTGTCGTTATGATTGTATCCATGACATATCTGTCTTGTTGCATTTAGGTACGGGTCTTTTTCCAAGTCGGTCATTTATGCTTTACTTGTTTCATCATAAAGAACTTGCACCCTCTCCCCTTCTGTTATTTTTTATATCCATCTTCACGCTTCTATCATGCTAGTTAGATGAAATTGTAACCTTTTCCTAATTGTGGTCATTAACTCTATGCTCTCTGTTTAGTCTATTACCGATGTTCTTCTGTACATTCTCATTTATTATTATTACTGCTGCATATTTTCTTCCTTGTCATTTCTATTATCGGTATTTCTAGCATTTGGTTGGTACTGTTTTACGCATATACGGTGATGATGAGATAAATGCACGAAGGGTGTTGCCGTGCCATTAGATTTGATGTCTTGAGTACTTCTTTCACACTATGAAAGTTTTGAGGTGATTGTTGTGGTTCATGGGCTTTCATTCTAAGGAAAGGACCGGTTAAGATGTTGGAAACTGTTGAATTGTGATTCTTTCTGGTACTCTTTTATTGCTTTGTATAATCGCATTGTGTACTCTATTCTATTATGTTGTTGTATAGTTTTATTGCTAGTTTTCATTGTAGTGTTTATTACCGAGCATCTTTCAACTAAAAGCCTCGTCACTACTTCGACGAGGTTAGTAAAGATACTTACCAGTACATGGGGTCGGTTGTACTGATACTACACTTCTGTACACTCTATGCAGACTATTGGAGCGGAGCTGCTGAAGAAGTCGGGGGCTGACCCTGAAGATGTTCATGTATTCTGGATAGAAGCTGCCACTAGTCCTTGGTAGTTTTAGACCTTATTAATCTGTTCATGTAGTTTTCAAACAGAACATGTATTTATTCATACTAGATTTGTATATTCTAAGTCTTAGAAGCTCATGAGTTGCACTACCAGTTCTTGGGTAAATTTGTAAAAGTTAAGATGAATCCTAATTTAATTTTTGATAAGTTTATTTGGTTGTTTCTTTTATTAATTGGCTTACCTAGCGGGTCAAGTTAGGTGCCAGCACGACCTGTGATATTTGGGTCATGACAACCTCGGAACCCGACAAACCTCACAAAATCCGACAACCCATTCAATTATGAGTCTAACCATACTAATTTTACTCAAATCTGACTCCGAATCGACGTTGAAAACTTAAAAATTCACTTTATGAAACTTTAGGCAAAACCCCCCAAATTTCACTTTGAAATCATCAATCAAATCCCAAAAACGCAGATGGATTCATGAAATATAACCAAAACCGAGTAGAGAACACTTACCCCAATCCATATGGTGAAAATCGCCTCCAAAATCTCCCAAATCCAAGCTCCCCAACTCAAAATATGACCAATTGAACAAACCCTTATTTTATATATTTTTCTGCCAGCTATTCTGCCTCGTTTCTCGTGCCGAACGATCCCGAAACTCTCTTTCAACCTACGGTTAGGTTTATTACTTACTCAGTACGGGGGTTGGTTGTACTAATACTATACTTCTGCACATTATGTGCAGATGTTGATTGTTGTTGTTGCTGTGCTCGATGGTTGTGGGACTTGAAGATGTACCGGCGTCCCTATTGTAGCTGCCTCCTTTGTTCGAGATAGCCTTGGATTATAAAACACTGTTTATGTAATTTGAAATAAACTATGTATTTATTTCATTTTCGCTTTGTAAACTTTATTCGTAGAAGCTCATGATTTGTACCATCAGTCCTTGGGAAACGTATAAAATTCAATAAATAACTTTCATTTAATTGCCTTGTTAATATAATGGAAATTGGATAATTATTAGTAGGTTGGGTTAGGTGCCATCACGACTAGTGGATTTGGGGTCGTGACAATACGTCAATGCTATGGTTCATACTTGGTGAGAGCGAAGTTATATTGCCCACTTGGTACCTGTAAACTTATCCATTCCGACTCACTTAAGACTTTTAATATTTTGGAATGTTCTTTTATTACTTCCAAAGATTAATAAGATATTTGTCGCAGATTTACCCATCATATGATAACTTCATACCCCTACTTTCGCTCATACCTTTAGAGCTCATGTTAGATTCATAACTTGATAACTATTGTTACCAACAAGTTTACTCTAAAAATAATTCAACTCACTTCGTTTGATTTCACAACACTAGTTTGCCATCCATTCCCGAATACCAAGGTTTGAGTTTTCATTTCTTAACTTTAACAAACTCCTTAGCTCTATTGAGTTCCTTGTGATGTTTCTCTAACAAATATTTATTGTTATTTTTACCCTTTCCATCATGAAGTTACCAAAAATTTCCTTTTCATTTTGACTATTGTGAATAAGAAATCTTATTTTCCAAACCATCACTTTTAAGGTGAACTCTTCCTGTTCCGATGCTCCTGACTTAAGAGTAAACCCAATTCAAACTCTTACCTGCCACTCGAAGTCTTTATTAAAATTTCATCTCATAGGAAACTTTCCGTTGACCATCTACATGACCACCCACTACTATAGGCTCCTTATTCCCCAACTAGGAATATTTAGTTTACCGTTTCAATCTTTTATCGCACCTAGAATTTTTTGTTTTCATCATTACGCTGATACGCTCAATATTCTGACAATAGGATAGATTGGTTATACTCATCGGAACTTTCTTTATTCATTTTCGTATCCAAGTATCACGTCGCTACTAGTTGCAACATATATTGCTAAGTGCCGTTACTTCCCACCCTTATGAATTCATTATAGTTAGCACTTCACTCTTTCATGTTCACTCTGTCGTTAAAATCTTTTCTAACATTTCACCCTTCAATCCATGCTCTAATACAGTTCTAGCAAGCACGACTACCTTGCGCCTCTCATCTCATACTTAAATAAGTTGAATGAGTGTGACTCCCTTCGGTTAAATCCATATATCATTGTATAACTTTCACAGCATATATAATCTTCACAATGCTAAATGTAATAAATATGCAATGTATCTTTATGCCACCATAGTATATATCTCTGAAATTATTTTTTTTGTTCTTAAATCCTTCCATGAAACTTTATTTTGATGATATCCCTCCGAGTAGGCTAATACTTATGATAAAGATGTCATGCATGTAGGGTCTTATTACCTCATGTCTTCATCATAATGCGAACTCTTTTGGCCATAGCTAATAACACATATTTACATAAACATGTTTCATATATATAAAAAAATATATACTTGCATATCTTTCCATTCTTCATAATATCATTGACCTCGTCCATACATATCATGTTAGGAACTTATGACACAGTATCGTGTAGTCTTAGAATTCTTGTAACTTCTCAATCTCCAAATCTGTACCATAACCGTTTTCAATTTTTGTTTTTGAGCATTACGCCGCACATTATACGTATAACCTTCCAATAAATTTAACTTAGACTATGCGCCATTTCAATATTTATTCTTCTTAAATCATAAGGATCCATTCACTAACAAGTAGACTGCTCTTTCAATATTGGGCACATCTAGAGTTTCTTTGAGATCATTCATGGAAATTCTCAATTTTTTTCATCATTTCGATAGAATAAAATAAGACATACCTCGACTAGAAAAACTCAAGATTGTCATTCTACGTCATATATGTTTTTTTTCCTTCCCTAACAACCTATATTGCTTCTTATAACCTCCAAGATTACGCCTTTTGTGCATCTCATGCGTTAATATTTTCACGTTATCCATTTAAGTTCACATAATTTATCCTCGCATACCTTGGTATGCATAATTAGATATTGACTTTTATTTGATCACATTCATTAAATGGAGGGGCTGAAGGTTGTCATGCCCATCTTTTACATATGGCATGCTTCGTCTATCCTCAATTCGTACTTACACGTGACACTTTATTTCTTGTGTGTCACTTATATTACATATGCCACAATCATGACGATGACCTATCATGCTCAGAGGAAGCCGGATGTCTAGTATAATTAAGGGTCATCTCCCTATCTTCTAACATTCCCTTTTCAGATGAGTGATGTTTGGCCAAAAATGCATATATTTAACTATTATTGCTTCACATTATATAACTTTTAATCATATTTTGAGTATTAATTTTATTAATTTGTTCTTAATACTATATTTTAACTATGTAGGAATAAAGCGGTGCGAAGAAAGAAAATTTGAAGCAAAATTGAATAAAATACAGAAGAAAAATAAAGGAAAATAAAAGAATTAAAAATAGGGAGACAAAGGGGGGACACCCTTTGGGTTTTGTCCCCCATGTGTGAGACAAAAGTAAAGGAAATCCAATTGAAAGCAAATAATTGGAGGTGAGATTGCAAAACGTACTGGGTTCAGCGCTAAGGCCAGCGCGACTGACTCTGTGTGCGCCATTTTCCCTTTCTCGGCCCAGACAAGATTATTTCGAACCTATAAAGTTCCAACTCGTATAAAAGGGGTCCTAAACCTAATTTGGAGGAGAGATAACATATTTTGAAGGAGAATTCACGTGGGGAAAACAGACTATGCTCGAAGAAGGCTCCTAACTAGTTTTTCTTATCTTCTCTTCTTTTAATCTCATAGTTTATTAGTTCTAAAGTTTTGAGTGCTGCATGAAAGTTGTAGTTTCAAGCTTGAATTGTTCTTATTATTTTATCATATTGGTTTATTTATTCAATCTTGCACTTAATTTTTTGATTTCTTGATCACCAATTGAATACTATCTACGAATCTACGATTGAACTCGGGAGAGAGAATTCTAGATTGCATATAAGATTCGAGCATTGGGAATAGATTTATGATTACGATAGGGGTATACTTAATCGCCTTGCTTGATTACTATACAGGAATTATTAATGTGTTCTGTTAATCCTAATTCCATAGAAATGTAGACGTTAGGTTAGCTTGAATAGGCGAGTAGTACTTCGGGAAAAGACTACAAGCAATATTAACCCTGTCAATCAATACGTCGGATAATTAATTAGACCATTTAAGTGGAAAACTCAACGGGATTGTTAGCTAACCCATAGCTCTAGAATACTGTCTCTTGCTGAATTCGTCTCTAATGTTCGCCAACTTGTTTCCTTTAATCTTGTAGTTTTCTATTATAGATTAGTTGTAGCTAATAATCTTTAGAAAATTGCTTGAAAAGATTAATTGTCTTAGTTTAATTTAGTTTATAGTTAATCACAAGTCCCTGTGAGTACGGTATCTGGACTTACAATCCTATATTACTTGTCGACCACGTATACTTGCGTGTACATTTGGGAGCAACAATGATCAAGAAAGTCTTTTTCTTTTTATTTTGGGATGGTGTATTTGGTCATGACACTGTCTTAACTATGCCATACTCCTTATGAGTCATACTATTTTTACCACAAACTTGACTGATTCACATTCACTTATCAATTAGATCCATATCACCTATTTATATCTTGTCATGATAATTTAAGATGCAACATCTTCATTTACAATATTCCCTTTTTTTTTACCTTTTCTAAACTTGTTAATGGTGATTACCATAGTAAACAGTCACTCCAATATCTTTACCAACAATCTTGAATTGAAATCTAGGGTCTAAACATAGGTGTCCTTATTCGCATCCTTTAGTAAAATTCTTTATAAGTCACAACACCATCGTGACAATACTAACTGACATCATCACCTTATTTTCTTTCATGATTTCTCAGTATTCGACTGATAATTCTAATTTATCAAGTCATACATGTTGACTGATTCGGTCCCAATCGATTCTCAACTTATCGTTCAATTTTGAACAAATTTGACACTTTCTGGCTATTAGCCCAAACATCTTGTATTATAAATTGAACCTTGAGCTTTATTCTCGTCATTTCTATATTTTCCACAATAGATAATCAATACGATCGAGAACCCGTAATATTACTTCAGACACAAACACACTATCTAGAGTATGAAGAAAGTGAAACTCCCTAGATGCCATTGTAGCCTCCCCGACATAAATGTGGTCGGCAACACACTGATAAGAGGAACTCTACTTCACACGACTCCATAGACTTCCTATGACTCGACTTAGAACCTTGGGCTTTGATACCAAGTTTCTCACAACCCAAAATCACGTGACCGACACCCGGCACATTACCCGACCCCAGTGAACCAAACCATGTGATGCACCCAAATCATATGCATGAAAACTAATTTCACCGCGGAAGCTCCTTGAAAATCATATACATTTTCAAATTAAATGATAAAATATTTTCCAATTCAAAATCACCCATGACGCCTTTCATGATAATAACAATGAGACTAAGTAAAATAAGTACATTTTCATGTATGTCGTGTACAACCCCGTTACTACAAATTTTCACAACTCTTGACTCTTATGTTTTTACACCTCATTTATTGACAAACAAAGATGGTTAACGTGTCTTGCAGTTCTGGGGGGGGGGGGGAACTGGCCCTTGTTCCCTTGGCAGTGCGCAGCCC